>QFEY01003564.1:0-14313 GCA_003316435.1 Russula virescens | reverse complement strand
AAATGAGAACCATTATCGTTAGAATATGTGGGCTAACATTAATGCGGATATGCGTGGTCGTGACTCCCCCGAGTGGTGCCTCGCTATCCCGGTTGTAGAGATCATGATCGCGGCCCTGAAGGATGTCCGGGAGACGAAATCCGATCCCACCAGTCCGGTTTACGAAGAAAATGGGGAGCTGAAGTGTAGCCTCCGTCACGAATCGACGAAAGTCGATCGCATCAGCTGGCGTCCATCGGCGTTGAGGCACAACCGTGCCTTGCGTCTCTCTGACGCTGAAGTCGAGTGGTAACGACGGATTCTGAGTCGGATGGGACGATCGCTGTGCCGCACAAGGCGCATTCTGCGTTATATACCAACCCCCTCGCGAGTAGGTTATGCGATAATATCGCAGGAAATCGGAGGTTCTGAGCAAGAGGGTGAAGAAAGCATGGGAGTCTTGTGGAGAAAACATGTGGGCCAGGAATCCGTCCACAAGAACATCGCTGGCTGGGACAGGAGGCTTCATACCGCAAGGCATTAGACAGAATGGTCGCGGGCATGAGTCCATCTTCTTACCTGGAACATTTCCACGTTTGATGTAGATCAGGGGTGGGGGATAGCTGATCGAAGGGTAACTGATAAAACGACTCCTCCAGAGATGATTCCAGAATATAAATACCTGCTCTCCTCACCGTATTGTGAAGCCATTTTGACGACAGTCAACGATGCCGGTAGAGACTATGACCGCGACCCGACAGCCCAACGCTCACCGGCAGAGGGTCGTATATGCGGTGTTGAACTAGCCGGGTGTGTAGGGGCTCAATGAGGAAACCGATGTACTAGGACTGCGCCCACACTTAGACTGTTTAGGAGAAATCCAGTGTTGTATGTCGCCCACTCATCGGGAGGCTCCAAAGTCCGTCCCACGTGGAATGATCCTTCCTTAAGTCCAGAGATGGGGAGCCACACGCCGGGTGAACCAGGCTGACTCTTCCCTCAGGCACAGGCAAGCAGCGTCAAACGAGTCGGCGGGAAGCGTATATGCGATGTAGATTGCTTGTGCGATCATCAAAATTAAAGCCACGCGATCGACACGAGGGTCTGCGACGGGAACTCCCGGGAAGCGCTAGTTTGCAACAAGAACAAACAAACGTGTCGCGCCAGTGCAAGTGACTCATTCTATCCCCTCCCTCGAGACGAGCGAGCACCTGTAGGTCGAGTAGGATTTTAGTTTTCCACATTATCAAAGGACCTAGTAAGCTCGCACCATCATGACTGCGTGAGGTCATGCCGCTCCCAATAGTTTGGGGTGTTCCCCATAAAAGTACTCCTGTAGAACATAATGTATGTCTGAAGTGGGTTCAGATTTTGTGCTGTGATAGCCACATGCCAATTGAGATGTCTACAATGTAAGTCAAGCTCCGCTCATGCGCAATTGACAAAGACGAGGGCTGCGGCAATGGAGATCCGGCGAAGTTTAAGATAAAGCGATGGAGGATGTGGTTCTCGAACAGTGCCATTACCGTATTACGCATGGTCATAGGGCATTCCTACACCGCTGCATCGGAATTACTATTATCTGCGGTCGTGATTGGTCTCAGCAGGCAATTCCGGAACTAGCATTACAAGGCGGATGCTGCGCACCTGTTCACGTTAGTGGAGCAAAAGGACTATCCCCCCCCCCTTGCCTTTGCAGTGAGATCGTGGTCTTTGTCGATGTAATCAATGACACTTCGATGACCAGCGATACTTGAAGAGAAGGTCAGTGTACTAGTATATCTGCTACCACGAGGCGGATAAAGATGGGCATCTGATCTAAGTACGTGATACCGCCAGCTTAGGCAAAGATGCGCAATATTGTACCATCTGCCGACGTTCGACGTTAGCCCTAACGATCAAGAGCGCCGCCGCTTCTCCCCTCGCCTTCAATCCCCTGTTGAGTAACAGGTCATTATTGAGTTCGCAGATAGGTCGACGTAATCCGTTTCCAATGTATCGTCTTTCACCTAGGCTGATAAAGATGGGCAAATGGTGCACACCCGAAGCCAAACAAACGAAGTAGTAAACTCGGGCTGATTCACTTGGTGGACTGAAGGCGAGGTGTGGGGTGGATGATAGATGCAAAAGGGGTGTGTTGACGACGGTGTGGTCAATGGGCGGGTTAACTGGTCATCGGTCACAGTTGGCGCTTCACGCAACTCCATAAAGACAGGAACTGAACACTCACAGAACTCGACCTTCCCGCTGCTCTTTAAATCCTGGACTTGAAACTTCTGCCTAGCTGAATCTCTTCAGTGAATGATTCATGTGATTAAGGTCCCCTCCACGAATGATAGCGTTGACTGCACGAACTCCTTTTGCCACGGCAATTGACCTTTGCGTGTGCTCAAAGCGAACTGTTTGAATATAGGCACCAGTTCAGCCATGAGTTTTCGAAGGGGACACCCAGCGATGAAGTGGAGGAGGTGGTAGATGTGGATATGTGTATAAAGGCGGGGAAGCGAGGCGACGACGGTGAATAGTCGGACTCATCACGATATTCCCATCGCTCAAACGACCAAAAAGCGCACCACATGCCACACCATTTGGCTGGTCTTTTTGAGCATCACTATGAAAAGTAGTTCGAGCGCATTTATTCGCTGGGTGTAGCGGCGACAGCTTGTCTCAGAACGGGAAAATGAGCAACGACTATCATCGCAAGGAGGCGACGCGACTACGAGTCGAGCGGAGTCGGAGTCAAGTTCATTTGGCGCCCCCAACACCACGTGGGCATGTGATCATAGGCTCATAGCTATGTTGAACCGTACTTGAGCGCGTTTCATGTTTCGCACGCGCTGGCGTTGCCGCGTCATGTACATTTGTAACACAGGGTCAGAGTTCAACTGCATTGCCCCGTAAGTTCATGTGGTGCTCTCCCACTCCATTGTGCTTGCGATATTCTCGAGCCAGGGGAAAAGAGAGGGGAATGGTTTCATTTTTCCTTTGCAGTGCGCTGGAGGGTAGTATATGATTGTAGGTGTGGCGTCACCGCGTTATCCTGAATTGAGCGGTGGGTCGGCGGTCTTGCACCCATGGAGCTGTCATGGGTTTCTCCGCATTTGCGCCGCTGTTATACCGTCAAAGGGAGAGGATAACTTTTCTTGTTCAGCTTTCACGCCGTTAGCACGCCACCCGCAAGATGTCCACTTGTCCTTCGATGAACGAATACAATGCCTTTGGTTCCTGATACACCCAGTTCACCCCGGGCGTTGATGGCGACAACACTATATATGCAATCATCGACGAGAGTGGCTATTAATGCAGAATTATGGCATAAATGCTGTACTCCATTAGCCTACAGAGGACAATCTATGACCGTGGCATTGGATGCAAGCCCCTGATACACATGGCGTCCAGTGTCCAGTCATTAGCGTCCCTAGTTTTCTATTACCGTCTATACTAGTATTATGTGGGTGTTGTGATAGTCATGGTGCAGAGCGAAGGTTTGTTATACCGGAGTGACTATCTACTCGCGAGCGTCCATAGTATAGTAAATCTGCCCGTGTCCGTAGACTAACATTTTTCATATGGGTTAGCCTCAAACAATACCGTGGTATATATCCTAAATGTCCCATCTAAGCTGAAAGTCCCCCGGTTGAACAATGGAGAGTAAAAAAGACGCAAAAAGGGTATGTGCAAGGACGTAAAATCCTAAATCACGTATGCAGTGAGTTGCATGAGAGGCATCCAACTCCCCGCAGAAACGTGGACAGCCCCAATGATCTTAACTTGGCTCTGGTCGATGCCATGCGTCCCGACTCCCCATCTGGTATTGACCTGGTCATTGACCATGTATTTCTTGGAGAAAAGCCCTTTTAGTGACGGACATAACGAAAAAGGTGAAAACCTCACATTAAGGAACTTATCGACCGAGATGCCAACGTGCCTCATAAAACGACTAAGCACGATCGGATTGCGTTGATGGGTCTCATCTCTTGCGGGGATCTGTCGCTTCCAATCAAGATATCCAGGCCACTGATAAAAGAAGACAGACACGGGTGAGAAACTAAGCGGCTAGTTCAAGAACGTGTGAGCTCACATTGATGCGGATGTGTGTAGTTGTCCTCCCCCCGAGTGGGGCCTCACTATCGCGATTGCAAAGGTCGTGGTCATGGCCGTGAAGGATGTCTAGCAACTTGAAGCCAACTGCACCGTTCAGGTGAACGAAGAAAACGGGTAACTGAAGCGTGGCTTCCTCGACATGGCGACGAATGTCGACGTCGTCAGCTGGCCTCCATCGCCTCTGCGGAACAACGGTCCCCTGCGTTAACTTGATGTTGAAGTCCAATGGCAGATACAAATTCTGGCTCGGAAGCCCTGGAGATGGAGGTATATGGCGCATGACACACCATACCCCATCTGATGTATGGTAGTGTAGCAGGAACAAGAAGTTAGGGGTCTTCAGTAAGAGTGTTAAAAATTCATTAACATCCTGAGGCGAAAAAGTCTTGGAGAGAAAGCCATCGGTAAAGAGGTCGCTGATTAACTCAGGGGTCTTCGTCATAGAACGTTAGAAGACACGAGCTAAGAACAAGAGAACATGGGTACACTTGCCTGAGATGATGGCATGTCTGATGAGAGCAATCCAAAGGAGTCATGTGGCGACATCCACACCACAGGTGGACCTAACACGCATATGTGGCGACCCTCACGTTTCCGGGCTTCGATGAAAGCGGAAAACGCGTTGTACGCGTGCTTGATGTCGAACTGCACCTCAAGGTCTTGCAGCTCAGGTAGGAGACCCAGGACTAGCCCTGTGGCGCCTGGTTCCAGAGCATCAGAGAGATCAGATGTAAGTGCTGAGCCGATATGGAGCTTCTTCACACCGTCAAATGGAAGAAGAAGCTCATGCCACAATGTCCTGTCAGGTGCATGCTCCGAATCGGACGGCATTCCGTCCTCGTCGAGTTCAAGCGTGAGATCCTCTATATAAGACAAAACTTGTTGCAGCGCACGACAGACCTGCCCAGCCGAATCTATTTTCCAGTCAAAGGGCCCGCAGCTGATATTAAGGGTAAGACCACGATCATCCCGTGACTCGCCAGTGGCGGTAACTATAGAAGCACCGTCTCTGTTGAAGAGGACCCTGGCGGAATCAAATTTTTTAGTTGAACGGATGAATTGGGTCAGGTTCGCGAGGGTATAGGCGAGTTCAAAGTGTAATGTGATACTGAGTCGCTGGAGGAGTGGGGCGCTGATCTGGGCAACGAGGCTCTCAAGATAGGCGCCCACACCCTGAAATATAAGCCGCTTGAGTTTGGGCAGCGTCACCGGTGGTATCAGAGCGGGTAGCAATTCTCTCTCAGTACTGGGAAGAGGTATTGGCACCGCGAAGCCAATTGATATTTCTTCGAGATGTGGAAGACCTTGGAGTTGGGTGACCAAGTGTCCGGGATGAAAGTAACAAGAGGCCGGAATGCGTGTGAGTGTGAGTGTGATGAGGGCGATTGTGGAAGCGAATAACTGCAACCCGGTTGGAAGCCCGATGCCTTGAAGTGCAAGGTGACGTAAGATTGGCGCCCGAAATGTGCTAGGAAGGGCCAGGGTCGCTTCTTCCTCAGTTGTAGACAAGAGGGAGAGGTGTTCAAGTATCGGAAATAGTCTGTCCATAACTCCGAGGCAAACTCGCAAGCTCGGAGAAGGTGCCTGAAAGAGAACGCGGCGTACGCGACCACGCTGCTGGAGTGCATGAAGTATGCTGCCTTCCTCTTGTTGGACACTTGTTATATTACAGTAGTTAATGACGAACGGCAGGGACGGCAAATGGGTTAGTGTGTTGATTGATTTGGAGCCACTCGTGAGAAGTAGACACGTATCCAAGAGGGATGACGAGTCGTATATAAGGTGCCTCCATCTTTGACAAACGTGGGAGAGCTTCCACCAAGTCGATCTAAGATACCAACTATCGACATCTTCCAGTCGATAGTGATGAAATACATGGAGTAGTGAATCGTAGTTGAGCATATGGATAAACGTCCTATATGCCACGTTGTACTGCGGTCGTTCAGATGTTGGTGGTAAAGGGGTCAGGAGCTGAGCCGACGTTAACACACGGATGCAACGTTGTAATATTTTTGCAACATACCAGATTGTCAGGGGACACTCTCCCAGCACAGATGCGTAGGTTGATAAGATCAGAACCAGTGAAGTTGTCAATTTGACGTTTCCAGTTTTCACACGGGCATTGCAGACTGAGAATGGGGAGGCATCTACGACGATTTCCGGGGCTCTTACTAGTATCGCTCCAGTTCGGGTCATTGTATCCTGAGGGCTGCGTACAAAACCGCCAGCATGTGGTTTTGAGGGATGCCTTGATGATATTCTCTCCCACAAGCATCCCGCTGAGGTCTGACAAGTCGTCAGAAAAGGGTAGCTCGGAAAACCAACACAAAGCGAGTGAACCTTTAAAAACGATAGCGCTGTTCAGGCGCCAGAAGTTGCCAAAACATCGCGAATACTGCTCGGCTTTGATAGAAACAAAACCAGACTTATCAGTGAGGATAAAGAACCTGTCCGCATGCCGAAAGTCCTCAGTCGGATCGACCTTGAGTCCACCCCAATATGTCTCTGGAGACGAAGGTAGATGTACGTAGAAGTGTGGATTTTCCCGGAGAGTAAGACGATTCTTGTTCTTAAGACAGAAAAAATTCCATAGAATTTCTTGCAAGCTCGAACATTTACCGAGTACATCTGATATCTGGCTCAGATACTAGGCACGAGATTGAATAGTCTGACTCACGTCGCACGATGGTGGGGCACTCTTCAGGGAGGGACTGAAGGAGAAGAAATTCAACGACTCTCGTTCGTTCGTTTCCAGTTTGCTAAAGAGCAGTTAGCCGTAAGAGGTACATAAACAAACAGGAGACTCACATTCCGATACAGATCCTCTTCTAGCGTATATATCGGGCCCCAGAACTTATCGCTCGTGTTCGGTGTGGCCATCACCCTAGTGATAGTCTTATCCCATTTCAAATCCGACACAGGATCGTTGGGAAGGAAATCGTTCTTGAATGCACCCAATACGTTGATTGCCCTTTTGAATCTCTCATCCACCTCGAATGTCTTTGTACGTGCGTCAGCAGCCGAGATCAACGTATCATCAACGAATTGTAACGCACTATCAAAGGATCATCAGAACAGGGCATAGGGCAAATATTATTCAAACTTTTACTTTCTCAGTCTAATGTATGATCCAAGGCTTGGTTCGTGGTTTTGGACGAGAAATCGAGATAAAGATATTAGTTCCAGAGCCTGGGTTCGATACGCTGTGCCCGTAGTCTTCATTTATTTCGCAAACTACCGTTCGTCGAGTTCAGGCTGGAAATTTGATGCTGACAACAGGGGAGGAGTACGTGGGATGGACAAGCGAAATGGGTTAAAGGACCTAAGTCAAGGAGGGGAGATCAAGTAGTGTATCTCAAGGGCGTGTGTTGGATGTGCTGACGACGCGTGGCCTTGTGAACACATGACTGAGTTACGGATTCGGAAAAATGCTCCACAATGGCCTCCCCAATATTTGATGGTGGAAGGGGAGGTAAATTGAATGTGCGAGCATGTCTGCTTCCACGAGGCGTAGACAAGGTGGGCGTCCAATCTACGTACGCAGTACCGCTACCTTTGGCAAATATACGCGGTATTGTATCAACAGCATTCGCGGTCTCATCCTCTTCCCTGTAGGAAAAGGCCGTTTTTTACCACCGTTGGTCACCTCTTCCTCTAAGAGGGCTGGTCACGAGTGAGCAGTCGATAAGAAAATGAGGATGTGTTCGACGATAAGTTCGAGGGACAGCCTGAGGGTGATCCAGGGAAAATACAAATATTTCATCGTCTGGCCACCATTTCCTATTTTTCTTATCAGCGCCAATGAGCACAGCATCCAACTGCTCCCGCCGAGAATAAGTATGAGCATCCTACAACAGCGAATAGGACAAATACCAAAGCGCACCTGAGACCCGGATAGTACTCTCGCCCGTGATTGTGAATGAACCTCTTGTGGTCGAGTAAATTCTCAAAAAACAGCAATCTTGCTTGAAAATAAACACGATCGAATGGATCTTGATGAAAGTGCAAACGGCTCGTCATTGCCATTCAGGACGCCCGCCCCTCGGCTCGCTTGCCGTGAAACGTGCCAGCCAAGCGTGATATCACATGATTTATGGTCACATGCAATGCGTCTTATAATTTAAGGCGGCGCTCTCGCTCACGACGGAGGATTGACGCACCCCGGACCCGCGCGTTCATATGGGAGGTCCGCCGCGCCCAGTAAATGGAGAATGGGTATCTTGACCGGTCTTCTTAGTTTGTGCAGCGCCCCGACTCTACATAGAGGGAAAGGGGAGAAAAAGGGAGGGGTTGACCAATTTTTTCGCGCTTGGAGTACCGTCTAGGGCGTGTCAGAACTCAGAATGTTTGCCGCTGGACCCGAAGTGGGCCGTGGGCTGTGGGATATTGCCTGTCGGTGCGGCGTGGTTAACTCCCTTCTCGTGACAAAGCCCGAAATAGTAAATACTATACCGTGCACGTTGGGGAGGACTAGTGTGTCTATTTGGGTTTGACACAGCTGGCGTTTCTACAGCATTTCACCCTCCTCCTTACGAGTTTCAACGAGTTTCAAGGAACGAATTTAGCGCTTTTGGTCTCAAGTCCAGCATTGACGTTGACGGCGACGCCACAGGACAAATGTATCAACTAGATGTTGTACTTGCATTTTATCAGATTGCGAGGCATAACAGCCCCCAATATGTATTTACAGTACAGTACACGGCGCACTTGGCAGTGGTTGGCTTGGCGGTGTCAATATTAGTAATGCAAGGCAATGGTCTGGTCCTTGACGCCTAACAAAGTAATAATAAATACATTCTTCGGGTCTGTTCCACTGTCCGAGAATGGTCCATGGTCCATGGTCCGGTATAAGTCTAATACACGAGGGTATCTACCATCTAACTTAGGGTCCATCCCAAGGAATCATGAGATACAGTACCGATGATGGAAAGACGGTGAACGGATTGGTATGAGACTAGAACACAACGTAAGTGAGCTGGAGGATAGGCATCCAGGTTCCGGCAGATACATGCACGACACCAATGACCTTGATATGGCGCTGAGTGATACAGTGGGGCCCAATTTCCCACCCGGGATCGGCCCCGCGACCTCCCGCCATGCATTGCTAAGGAAGGAACTTGGTCAATGAAGGACATAATAAAAAACGCGAGAGGCTCACGGTGACAAACTTGTCGACAGAAGTACCGACGTGTTTCATCAAACGACGAATAGTGATTGGGTTTCTATCACGGGTGTCGTCTAGTGCTGGAATCTGGCGTTTCCGAGCCCTATAGCCTGGCCACTGTAAAGGGTGTGGGTAAACAACATAGAGCATCATTACTAGTATAAGGTGTGCAAACACACGTTAATGCAGATATGGGTGGTCGACACTCCCCCGAGTAATGCTTCGCGATCCCTGTTGTAGAGGTCATGGTCATGACCTTGCAGGATTTCCGGGAGCCAAAAGCCTGCCCCACCATTCCGATTGACAAAGAAAATGGGAAGCTGAAGCGCGGCCTCTTGAACGTGACGACGAACGTCGACCTCATCGGAAGGTGTCCATCGCTGCTGGGGCACTACGGTGCCTTGAGTTCCGACGACGCTGAAGTCTAATACTGGCGGTAGATGCTGTGTCGCGACCCCGGGCAGCGATTGCTGCACATAAGGCGCATTCTGCGTGATATACCACACCCCCTGCGAATAGGATATGCGATAGTACTGCAGGTAATCCGGTGTTCTGAGCAGGAGGGTGAGGAAAGCATTGGCATCTTGGGGACGGAATGTGTTGGCGAGATATCCATCCACAAGAATGTTGAAAGCGGAAGGTTGGACAGGCTTTATATCACAAGAGGTCAGACATGAGGTTCCGAGCATGAGCGGTTATCTTACCTCCATATTCGGTGGTATTCAAAGGTCGGTGATAACGAAGGGTAGGGAAAAACGCCGAAAGATTAAATACCTCTCCACCCTTAGTGTACTGCAAAGCATTTTGACAAAAGTGAATGACAGGGACAGGAGAGAATGTAGCGTCCAACCCGAGCAACCCATGAGCAGTGGGCCGCATATTCGGCTTTCGGCGGTATCGCAAGTTGGCTGTGTAGCAGAAACAAAGAACAAACCAAGTCGGGGTCTACATACAGGATTGCCCCCTACATGTTGATAAATTAGGGGGCTGTTAAATGTAAAATGTTGCCTCGTATCGCAAAAGTTCCGTTTTACACTGGTGTTCGTGTAGGAAGAGACATGCCCTGTAAGTCGGATTGATTGGTAGTATATGTGAATATAGCGGTGCCCTGGAATGTAGTGGAAGTGTTGAACGTATAATGGGCGTGTGTGTGGACGTGTGGGTGATTGTATGTGTCGGAGGTTGTGGTGTGGTGTGGATGCTTAGTGGCGCAAGGATCAAATTTCGAAGAGTCCGGTTCGGACTATACGTTCCACATTAGCGCCAACGATTACGAGCGTCGCCCCCTCCTCCCTCGCCTTCAATCCCCCGTCGAGCAACGAACCGTTATTGAGTTCGTGGATGGATCAACGTAGTCCATCCCCAATGTATCGTCTTTCTCTCCGGCTGATAAAGATGGGCAAATGGAGCGCACCGGAATCCGAACAAACGAAGCAGTAAACCCGGGTGGGTTATTTGGTGGATCCAAGGCGATGCGGGGAGCGGGATAGATGGTAAAGGGATATGATGGCGGCGGAGTGGTTAATTGGGGGCAAGAGTCAACGCTTACAGTTGGTGCTTCACTCATTTCTCATTGAAACAGGAACGGAAGCTCACTGAAAACTCGACTTTCCCGCCACTCTTTAGACCCTCGACTCGAAGGTTTTCCGCCCAGCTAAACTCCTTCAATGAATGATTCATGCGATTGAGGTCTCCTCCATAAATGGCGACGTTGACTGCACGAATTCCTATCGCGACAACGTTTTCGTGACTGTTCACGAAGCGATCTGTTCGAATGTGGGCCCCAGTTTAGCCATGGGTTTTCAAAGTGGGCGAGCAACGATAAAGTGGGGGAGGAGGTGGATGTGGGTTCGTGTATAAAGGCGGATTTTGGGGGCGACGATTTCCACAAAAACGATCAAAAAGCGCACCACATACCCACATCATTTTCGTTGGTCTTTTTGAGCACCACTATGCGAAGTGGTTCTAGCGCATTTAATTGCTGGCTGTAACGGCGACAGTTTGCCTCAGAGCTGGAAAATGAGCAGGACTATTGCGCAAGGAGGAGACGATGGTGAGGACAATCGGCCCGTTGACCCCCTGATACTGCTTGGTCCCTTGATACCCTAATATCGAAGTGTGTGCACGTGATCTATCCATACGTTTCGTGTAGGTTCACGGCATCGGCGTACGACCACGACGGCGGGGTGGCGTTGGCGCTGCCGCGTCACCTGTAACAGGGCCAGCCAGGACAACTACATCATCCCGTAGGTTCCTGTGGCGCTCTTCCATTCCATTGCCCTTATTATGTTCTCAGGCCCGGGGAAGAGGAGGGGGCAATGGTTTAAATTTTTTGCGTCAGACGCAATATGCTGGAAGGCACTGGATGATTGTTGGTGTGCCGTCACTGCGTTGTCCTGAATTGAGCGGTGGGTCGGCGGTCTTGCACACATGGAGCTACGGCGGGCTTCCCGCGTCTGCACCGCTGTTATACCAATACCACCAAACGCAGGCCTAGGAGAGGATGCCTGTTCATGTTCATATTTCACACCGTTGGCACTTTACCCGCAAGTCGTCCACTTCAGTTGCCCTTCAGGGAACGAATACAATGCTTAGTTCTTGATACACCCAGTCCACCGGATGTTGATGTGGACAACGTCGCATGACACAATCATCGACCCGAAAACTACTAAAACCGAACTATAACATATACTGTATGCTGTGCTCCATTACATCGGACAACCTCTGGCATTGCATGCAGGCCCCTGACACATGGCACAGTGTCCAGTCACTAGCGTCCCTGGCTTTCTATTATAATCTGTACTAGTACTATGTATGTGCTATGGTAGTCAGGCTGCAGAGCGCATAAGGGTATGTTGCACTGGAATAACTATCTACTCGTAAGCGTCCATAGTACAGCGAATCCGCCCTAGTGTCCATACTAGTACTGTTCATATGGTCCAAACTCAAATAGACCGTGGTATATATCCTAAATGTCCCATCTAAGCTGAAAGTTCCTAGGCTGGTCAACGGAGAGTAAAAAGAATGCAGAAAGGGAATAGGCGAGGACGTAAGATCCTAAATCAAGTATCTATTGAGCTGCAAAATAGGCATCCAACTTCCTGCAGAAACGTGGACAGCCCCAATGATCTTGACTTGGCTCTGGTTGATGCCATACGTCCCGATTCCCCATCTGGTATTGACCTGGCCACTGACCATACATTGCTGAAGGAGAAGCTCTATTAGTGACGGCCATAACGAAAAGGGTGAAATCCTCACATTGAGGAACTTGTCGACCGAGGTGCCAACGTGCCTCATAAAACGACCAAGCGTGATCGGATTGCGTCCATGGGTCTCATCTTTTGCGGGGATCTGTCGCTTCCAATCGCCATATCCAGGCCACTGATAAAAGATGACAAACACGAATGAGAAACTTAGCGGCTAGTTCAAGAACGCGAGGGCTTACACTGATACGGATGTGTGTGGTTGTCCTCCCCCCGAGTGGTGCCGCATTATCGCGATTGCAAAGGTCGTGATCTAGGCCATGAAGGATGTCTTGCAACTTGAAGCCAACTGCACCGTTCTGGTGAACGAAGAAGACGGGCAACTGAAGTGTAGCTTCCTCTACATGGCGACGATTGTCGACCTCGTCAATTGGCCTCCACCGCGTCTGCGGAACAACAGTCCCATGGGTGAACTGGATGTTGAAGTCCAGCGGCAGATACACATTCTGGCCTGGAAACCCTGGCGATGGAGGTATATGGCGCATGACATACCATACCCCTGCTGAGTACGATATATGGTATTGTTGCATGAAGTTAGGAGTTCTCAGTAGGAGTGCGAAAAAATTGTTGACATCCTGAGGCGAGAAAGTCTTGGAAAGAAAGCCATCGGTAAAGAGGTCATTAACTGACACAGGAGCCTTCATATCATAGAACGTTAGAAGACACGAGTTAAGAACGACAGAACATGGATACACTTGCCTGGGGTGCTTGCATGCCTGAAGAGGGTATTCCAAATGGGTTATGAGACGACATCTGCAGAGAAAGCGTCTGATAAGTATTCTAGCCCTGTATCGCAAACTTCAAAAGAGGTGAAGTGTGTATTGAGAAGGGAGTTCTGTAGACTGAAAATGCAAACTCACTGGTGAGGATAGAGTGCATTTTATGTAGTTCCGGGTGCGGCGGGATTCAAGGAGAATGTCAAGACCGGACGCGAAGGGGGTATGTGGGCAGACGAGGACCGCGCCCTCACTAGATCACTTCAGGAGTTATGCGGGCGGCTAAACATGTGCAAGACATAGCTCGTCCGGTCATAGCAAACGTGGTCCATCCGTCGTAAGTGACCGTGTCCAAGGACACCATTGACGAGTCAGATCTGTCCTCGTCTGCCCTCGAGCCGACGCGGAGTGTCAACGAGACGTGAGCCATCGCCAAAAAGCAAATTGCTCCTTTGCAAATGTCTGTGTGTGTGGTAGGAAAGTAAGTTGCGGTGTTTGTTGTACCGGGTGAATCATGTCCTACTACTTGTGTGTACCGTATCAATCATATAGGATAAGCGGCGGCGCGGGAACATACCAACATTTCCACGGGTATAGGTCACGGGTTCAAAACAAACAGTGTCAAATATCAAATATGTCACGTGCTCACCAAACCCTCAACCTTGTGCCTTCCCCTTCAAGCTGACGGTATTTTCCCAGTCGCAATGACCGAAGAGGATTCAAAACCAAAACTTAATCTTATTATCAGCCATGCCGGTACACGTACGTCCTTGCTTGTCTTCTACCGCCGTTAACACCAGCTATCTCTGAAGACGTGATTATGGGGTGTACATAGAGGTTACGGTGAAAGTGAAAGCGAACATGCAGTTCAAAAAGATCTTTGAGGTCGCCGAGGTCTGTTAGGCCCTCTCTCCACGTAACTGAATGAGCTGATTGTTACCCTTTGCCTCAGAAACGATTCGGTAAAGACCCTGGTGCGCCTATCTCCCACAATCCTTTAGTGGCACGGATAAAATTGAAGGAAATGGCGTCGAACGCGTGTAGGATCACTACGATTTGTGTACGAGGGTGAACGGTTGTCTCCCAC
>QFEY01003563.1:0-15382 GCA_003316435.1 Russula virescens | reverse complement strand
AAATGAGAACCATTATCGTTAGAATATGTGGGCTAACATTAATGCGGATATGCGTGGTCGTGACGCCCCCGAGTGGTGCCTCGCTATCCCGGTTGTAGAGATCATGATCGCGGCCCTGAAGGATGTCCGTGAGACGAAATCCGATCCCACCAGTCCGGTTTACGAAGAAAATGGGAAGCTGAAGTGTAGCCTCCGTCACGAATCGGCGAAAGTCGATCGCATCAGCTGGCGTCCATCGGCGTTGAGGCACAACCGTGCCTTGCGTCTCTCTGACGCTGAAGTCGAGTGGTAACGACGGATTCTGAGTCGGATGGGAGGATCGCTGCGCCGCATAAGGCGTATTTTGCGTTATATACCAACCCCCACGCGAGTAAGTTATGCGATAATATCGCAGGAAATCGGAGGTTCTGAGCAAGAGGGTGAAGAAAGCATGGGAGTCTTGTGGAGAAAACATGTGGGCCAGGAAGCCGTCCACGAGAACATCGTTGGCTGGGACAGGAGGCTTCATACCGTAAGGCATTAGACAGAATGGTCGCGGGCATGAGTCCATCCTCTTACCTGGAACATTTCCACGTTTGATGTAGATCAGGGGATGGGGGATAGCTGATCGAAGGGTAACTGATAAAACGACTCTTCCACCGAGATGATTCCAGAATATAAATACCTCCTCTCCTCATTCTATTGTAAAGCCATTTCGACGACAGTCGACGATGCCGGTAGGGACTATGACCGTGACCCGACAGCCCAACGCTCACCGGTAGAGGGTCGTATATTCGGTGTTGAGCTAGCCGGGTGTGTAGGGGGCCAAAGAGGAAACCGATGTACTAGGACTGCGCCCACACTTAGACTGTTTAGGAGAAATCCAGTGTTGTATGTCGCCCACTCATCGGGAGGCTCCGAAGTCCGTCCCACGTGGAATGATCCTTCCTTAAGTCCAGAGATGGGGAGCCACACGCCGGGTGAACCAGACTGACTCTTCCCTCGAGCACAGGCAAGCAGCATCAAACGAGTCGGCGGGAAGCGTATATGCGATGTAGATTGCTTGTGCGATCATCAAAAATTAAAGACACGCGATCGACACGAGGGTCTGCCACGGGAATTCCCGGGAAGTGCTAGTTTGCAACAAGAACAAACAAACGTGTTGCGCCAGTGCAAGTGACTCATTCCATCCCTCGAGACGAGCGAGCACGAGTAGGATTTTGATTTTCCACATTATCAAAGGACCTAGTAAGTTCGCACCATCATGACTGCGTGAGGTCATGCCGCTCCCAATGGTTTGGGGTGTTCCCTATAAAAGTACTCCTGTAGAACATAATGTCTGAAGTGGGTTCAGATTTTGTGCTGTGATAGCCACATACCAATTGAGAACTCTGCAATGTAAGTCAAGCTCCGCTCACGCACGACTGTGACAAAGACGAGGGCTGCGGCAATGGAGATCCGGCGAAGTTTGAGATAAAGCGATAGAGGATGTGGTTCCCGAACAGTGCCATTCCCGTATTACGCATGGTCATAGGGCATTCCTGCACCGCTGCATCGGAATTACTATTATCTGCGGTCGTGATTGGTCTCAGTAGGCAATTTCGGAACTGGCATTACAAGGCAGAGGCTGCGCACCTGTTCACATTGGTGAAGCAGAAGGACTATCCCCCTTTGCCTTTGCAGTGAGATCGTGGTCTTTGTCGATGTAATCAATGACACTTCGATGACTGGCAAAACTTGAAGAGAAGGTCAGTGTACTAGCATGTCTGCTACCACGAGGCGTGGACGAAGATGGGCATCTGATCTAAGTACGCGATACCGCCAGCTTTGGCAAAGTTGCGCGATATTGTACCATCCGCCGACGTTCGACGCCCTAACGATCAAGAGCGCCACCGCTTCTCCCCTCGCCTTCAATCCCCTGTTAAGTAACAGGTCATTATTGAGTTCGCGGATAGACCGACGTAATCCGTTCCCAGTGTATCGTCTTTCACCCAGGCTGATAAAGATGGGCAATTGGGGCATACCCGAAACCGAAGAAACGAAGTAGTAAACTCGGGCTGATTCATTTGGTGGACGAGGTATGGGGTGGGGAGTGATAGATGCAAAAGGGGTGTGTTGACGACAGTGTGGCTAATGGGGGGTGGTCAATGGTCACAGTTGACGCTTCACGTAACTCCATAAAGACAGGAACTGAACACTCACAGAACTCGACCTTCCCGACACTCTTTAGATCCTGGACTCGAAAATCTTCTGCCTAGCTGAATCCCTTCAGTGAATGATTCATGCGATTAAGGTCCCCTCCACGAATGGTAGCGTTGACTACACGAACTCCTTTTACCACAGGGCGATTGACCTTTGCGTGTGTTCAAAGCGAACTGTTTGAATATAGGCCCCAGTTCAGCCATGAGTTTTCGAAGTGGACACCCAACGATGAAGTGGAGGAGGTGGTAGATGTGGATATGTGTATAAAGGCGGGGAAGCGAGGCGACGATGGTGAATAGTCGGACTCATCACGATATTCCCATCCCTCAAACGACCAACAAGCGCACCACATGCCATACCACTTGGCCGGCCTTTTTGAGCATCACTATGAAAAGCAGTTCGAGCGCATTTATTCGCTGGGTGTAACGGCGACAGTTTATCTCAGAACGGGAAAATGAGCAAGGACTATCATCGCAAGGAGGTGACGGCGACACTACGGCGACTACGAGTCGAGCGGAGTCGGAGTCAAGTTCATGCTCCGCCCAACACCACGTGGGCATGGGATCACGGGCTCATAGCAATGTTGAAGCCGACTTGAGCGCGTTTCATGCTTCGCGCGCGCTGGCGTTGCCGCGTCGTGTACATTTGTAACACAGGGTCGAGCCAGGGGAAAGGAGAGGGGAATGGTTTCATTTTTTCTTTGCAGTGTGCTGGAAGGTAGTGTATGATTGTAGGTGTGGCGTCACCGCGTTATCCTGAATTGAGCGGTGGGTCGGCGGTCTTGCACACATAGAGCTACGACGGGTTTCTCCACATTTGTGCCTCTGTTATACCGTCAAAGGGAGAGGATAACTTTTCCTGTTCAGCTTTCAAGTTCACGCCGTTAGCACGCTACCCGCAAGATGTCCAGTTGTCCTTCGAGGAACGAATACAACGTCTTTGGTTCCTGATGCACCCAGTCCACCCTGGGCGTTGATGACGACAACGTCATGTACGCAATCATCGACAAGAGGGGCTATTAATGCAGAATTATAGCATAAATGCTGTACTCCATTAGCCTACAGAGGACAACCTATGACCGTGGCATTGCATGTAAGCCTCCGATACACATGGCGTCCAGTGTCCGGTCATTAGCGTCCCAAGTTTTCTATTATTGTCTATACTAGTACTACGTGGGTGTTGTGGTAGTCACGGTGCAGAGCGAAGGGTTTGTTATACAGGAGTGGCTATCTACTCGCAAGCGTCCATAGTATAGAAAATCCCCCCGTGTCCGTAGACTAGTGTTGTTCATATGGGTCAGCCTCAAATAATACCGTGGTATATATCCTAAATGTCCCATCTAAGCTGAAAGTCCCCCAGTTGAACAATGGAGAGTAAAAGAAACGCAGATAGGTTATATGCAAGAACATAGCCTAAGATCCTAAATCACCTATGCAGTGAGTTGCATGAGAGGCATCCAAGTCCCTGCAGCAACGTGGACAGCCCCAATGATCTTAACTTGGCTTTGGTTGATGCCATGTGTCCCAATTCCCCATCTGGTATCGACCTGGCCACTGACCATACATTGCTAAAGGAGAGGTGCTATTAGTGCCGGACATAACGAAAAACGTGAAAACCTCACTTTGAGGAACCTATCGATTGAGGTAGCAACGCGCCTCATAAAACGATTAAGCGTGATCGGATTGCGTTGATAGGTGTCATCTCGTACGGGGATCTGTCGTTTCCAATCGGGATATCCAGGCCACTAATAAAGGACGACAAACAAGGGTGAGAAACTAAGCAGCTAGTTCAAGAACGTGCTCACATTGATGCGGATGAATGTAGTTACCCTCCCCCCGAGTGGGGCTTCACTATCGCGATTGCAAAGATCGTGATCATGGCCCTGAAGGATGTCTAGCAACTTGAAGCCAACTGCACCATTCAGGTGAACGAAGAAAACGGGTAACTGAAGCATAGCTTCCTCGACCTGGCGACGGATGTCGACGTCGTCAGCTGGCCTCCACCGCCTCTGCGGAACAACGGCCCCATGCGTCAACTGGATGTTGAAGTCCAGTGGCAGATACAAATTCTGGCTCGGAAATCCTGGAGATGGAGGTATCGGGCGCGCGACACACCATACCCTTTGTGATACATGGTAGTGTAGCAGGAAGTTAGGAGTTTTCAGTAAGAGTGCGAAAAAATTATCAGCGTCCTGAGGCGAAAAAGTCTTGGAGAGAAAGCCATCTGCAATGAGGTCGTTAACTAACGCAGGGGTCTTCGTATCATAGAACGTTAGAAGACATGGGTGGGTTCAGAATGAAAGAACATACAGTTGCCTGAGATGACGGCATGTCTAATGAGGGAAATCCAAAAGAGTCATGTGGCGACATCCACACCACAGGTGGGGCCAACACGCATACGTGGCGACCCTCACGTTTCCGTACTTCGATGAAAGCGGAAAACGCGTTGTACATGTGCTTGATGTCATACTGCACCTCAAGGTGTTGCAGCTCAGGCAGGAGACCCGGGACTAGCCCTGTGGCGCCTGGTTTGAGAGCATCAGAGAGATCAGATGTAAGTGCTGAGTCGATATGGAGCTTCTTCACGCCATCAAATGGAAGAAGAAGCTCATGCCACAACGTCCTGTCAGGTGCATACTCCGGATCGGACAGCATCCCGTCCTCGTCGAGTTCAAGTGTGAGATACTCTACAGAGGACAAAACTTGTTGCAGCGCACGACAGACCTGCCCAGCCGAATCTATTTTCCAGGCAAAGGGCTCGCAGCTGATATTAAGGGTAAGACCACGACCATCCCGTGACTTGCCAATGCCGGTGACTATAGAAGCACCGTCTTTGTTGAAGAGGATCCTGGCGGAATCAAATTTTTCAGTTGAACGGATGAATCGGGTCAGGTTCACGAGGGTATAGGCGAGTTCGAAGTGTAATGTGATACTGAGTCGCTGAAGAAGTGGGGCGCTGATCTGGGCAACGAGGCTCTCAAGATAGGCGCTTACACCCCGGAATATAAGCCGCTTGAGGGCGGGCAGCCTCACCGGTGGTATCGGAGCGGGTAGCAAATTTCTCTCAGCACTGGGAAGAGGGATTGGCACCGCGAAGCCAATTGATATTTCTTCGAGATGTGGAAGACCTTGGAGTTGGGTGACCAAGTGTCCGGGAGGAAAGTAACAAGAGGCCGGAATGCGTGTGAGTGTGAGTGTGATGAGGGCGATTGTGGAAGCAAATAACTGCAACCCAGTTGGAAGCCCGATGCCTTGAAATGCAAGGTGACGTAAGAATGGCGCCCGAAATGTGCTAGGAAGGGCTAGGCTCGCTTTTTCCTCAGTTGTAGACAAGAGAGAGAGGTGTTCAAGTATCGGAAATAGTCCGTCCATAACTCCGAGGCAAATTCGCAAGCTCGGAGAAGGCGCCTGAAAGAGAACGCGGCGTACGCGACCACGCTGTTTGAGTGCATGAAGTATGCTGCCTTCCTCTTGTTGGTCGCTTGTTTTATTACAGTAATTAATGACGAACGGCAGGGACGGCAAATGGGCTAGTGAGTTGATTGATTTGGAGCCATTCGTGAGAAGTAGACACGTATCCAGGTGGAACGACGAGTCGTATATAAGGTGCCTCCATCTTTGACAGACATGGGAGAGCTTCCACCAAGTCGATCTAAGATACCAACTATCGACATCTTCCAGTCGATAGTGATGAAATACATTGAGTAGTGAATCATAGTTGAGCATATGGATAAACGTCCTATATACCACGTTGTACTGCGGTCGTTCAGATGTTGGTGGCAAAGGGGTAAGGAGCTGAGCCGACGTTAGCTGATGTCATCGTGATAATATTTTTTGCAACGTACAAGATCGTCAGGTGACGCTCGCCCAGTACAGACGCGCAGGTTGATGATATTAGAACCAGTCAAACTGTCAATTTGACGTTTCCAGTTCTCACAGGGGCATTGCAGACTGAGGATGGGGAGGCATCTACGACGATTTCCGGGGTCCTTGTTGCTCCGGTTTGGGTCAGTGTATCCTGGGGGCTGCGTACAAAACCGCCAGCATATACTTTTGAGGGATGCCTTGATGATATTCTCGCCCACAAGCCTCCCGCCGAGGCCTAACAAGTCGTCAGAAAAGGGAAAGCTCGGAAAACAAAAACAAAACGAGTGAACCTTTAAAAATGATAGCGCCGTCCAGGCACCAGAAGTTGCCAAAACATCGCGAGTACTGTTCGGCTTTGATATAAATAAGACTGGACCTATCGGTGAGGACAAAGAACCTGTCCGCATCCCGAAAGTCCTTCGTCGGATCGACCTTGAATCCACCCCCATATGTCTCTGGAGACGTAGGTAGATGTGCGTAGAAGTGTGGATTTTCCTGGAGAGTAAGACGATTCTTGTCCTTAAGACAGAGAAAATTCCATAGAATTTCTTGCAAGCTCGAACGTTCACCGAGTACCTCTGATATCTGGCTCAGATACTGGTAGGCACGAGATTGGATAGTCTGACTCACGTCGTACGATGGTGGGGCACTCTTCAGGAAGGGACTGAAGGAGAAGAAATTCAACGACTCTCTTTCGTTCGTTTCCGGTTCGCTAAAGAGTAGTTAGCCGTAAGAGGTACAGAAACGAACAGGAGACTCACATTCCGATACAGATACTCATTCAGCGTATCTATCAGGCCCCGGCGGGACTTATCGCTCGTTTTCGGTGTGGCTATCACCCTAGTGACAGTCTCGTCCCATTTCCAATCCGATACAGGATCGTTTGGAAGGAAGTCGGTCTTGAATGCACCCAATACGTTAATTGCCGTTTTGAATTTCTCATCCACCTTTAATGTCTTCGTACGTGCGTCAGCAGCCGAAATCAACGCATCATCAACGAATTGTAACGCACTATCAAAGAATCATCAGAACAGGGCATAGGGCAAATATTATTCAAAGTTTTACTTTCTCAGTCTAACGTATGATTCAAGGCTCGGTTCGTGGTTTTGGACAAAAAATCGAGATAAAGATATTAGTTCCAGAGCCTGGGTTCGATACGCTGTACTTGTGGTTTTCATCGATTTCGCAAACTACCGTTCGTCGAGCTCGGGCTGGAAATTTGATGCTGACAACAGGAAAGAAGTACGTGAGGACGTAAGGTGGACAAGCGAAATGGATTAAAGGACCTAGGTCAAGGAGGGAAGATCAAGGAGTGTATCTCGAGGGGGTGCGTGTGTTGGAGGTGCAGACGACGCGTGGCCTGGTGAACACATGACTGAGTTACGGATTCGGAAAGACGCTCCACAATGGCCTCCCCAATAGTTGATAGCGGAAGGGGAAGTAAATGGAATGTGCGGGCATGTCTGCTACCACGAGGCGTGGACAAGATGGGAATCCGATCTACGTACAAAGTACCGCTACCTTTGGCAAATATGCGCGGTATTGTACCAACAGCATTCGCGGTCTCTTCCTCTTCCCCTGTAGGAAAAGGCCGTTCGTCGCCATTAGTCTCCTCTTCCCCTAAGAGGGCCAGTCACAAGTGAGGAGTGGATAAGAGGAAGGTGAGGATGTGTTCGAAGATAGGTTCAAGGGACAGGAAAAATACGATTACTTCATCGTCTGGTTACCGTTTCCTATTTCTCGTCAGGGCCATGAATGCCGCATCCAACTGTTCCCGCCGAGAATAAGTATGAATATCCTACAACAGCGAATAGGACAAATGCCAAAGCGCACCTGAGACCAGGATAGAGCCTTGGATAGAGCTCTCGCCCGTGATTGTGAATGAATCCCTTGTGCTCGGGTAAAACTTCAAAAAACGGCACCAAGGTGACCAAATGGATCATGACGAAAGTGCAATCTTCTCATCAGGACGCCCCATCGGCCGGCTCACTAGCCGTGAAACGTAATATATTTGGCCAACTACGCCATAAAATGCAACTCAGAGAAACAAACAATTATGTTACCTCATTGGCTCATGATAATGCAAGTTGCAAAATCAAAAACCAAAACAACAATGTCGTCGCCTCGTTGGCTCACGAAAGGAAAGGAAAAGAAAGAAAACAAAAGAGCGCAACGCTCCATAGGAAACAAGATCAATGGCGAGTCCTAGATCCCTAATGCTACAGCACGCTGGAGCAACCTTTCAATCACCACGAGCACAGGACCCTGAAGCGAAACGCGAAACGTAATATATTCGGCCAACTACGCCCTCCCCAAAAGGAAGCTTAAAACCCGTGTGGTATCACATGATTTATGGTCACATGCAATACGTCAGGCGGCGCTCTCGATCGCAATCGCTCATGACGCGGACGTACGCGCGTTCATTTTGGGAGGTCCGCCACGCTCAGTAAATGAAGAACGTCGATCGACCTTCTTAGTTTGTGCAACGCTCCAACTCTACATAGAGGGAAGGGGGAAAGGGGAGAAAAAGGGAGGGGTTGGCCAATTTTTCCGCGCTTGGAGTATCCTCTAGGGCGTGTCAGAACTCAGAATGTGTGCCGTTGGTCCTGAAGTGGGCCGTGGGCTGTGGGATATTGCCTGTCGGTGCGGCATGGCTCGCTCCTCTGTGACAGAGTCTGAAATACTATACCGTGCACGCCGAGGAGGACTAGTGTGTCTATTTGGGTTTGACATAGCTGGCGTTTCTACTGCATTTTGCCCTCCTCCTTACGAGTTTCAAGGAACGAATTCAGCGCTTCTGGTCTCAAGTCCGAGCGTTGACGTTGACGGCGGCGCCACAGAGGACAAATATATCAACCAGATGTTGTACTTGCATTTTATCAGATTGCGATGGCATAAGGCATAACAGCCCCCAATATACAGTACACGGCGCACTTGACAAGTGGTCGGCTTGGCGGTGTCAATATTGGTAATACAAGGCGATGTACGTTTTGGTCCTTGATGCATGATGCCTAACAAAGTAACAATAAACACATTCTTCGAGTCTGTTCCACTGTCCGAGGGTGGTCCATGGTCCATGGTCCGGTATAAGTCTGATACACGACGAGATTCAGGGTATCTACCATCTAACTTAAGGTCCATCTCAAGGAGTCATGAGATACAGTACCGATGATGGAGAGACGGTGAGCGGATTAGTATGAGACTAGAGCACAACGTAAGTGAGCTGGAGGATAGGCATCCAGGTTCCGGCAGATACATGCACAACACCAATGACCTTGATATGGAGCTGAGTGATACAGTGGGGCCCAATTTCCCACCTGGGATCGGCCCCGCGACCTCCCGCCATGCATTGCTAAGGAAGGAACTTGGTCAATGAAGGACATAATAAAAAACGCGAGAGGCTCACAGTGACAAACCTGTCGACAGAAGTACCGACATGTTTCATTAAACGACCAATAGTGATTGGGTTCCTATAATAGGTCTCGTCACGTGTTGGAATCTGGCGTTTCCAAGTCCCATAACCTCGCCACTGTAAAGGGTGTGTGTGAACAACATAGAGCATCGCTACTAGTATAAGGTATGCAAACACACGTTAATGCGGATATGCGTGCTCGACACGCCTCCAAGCATGGCTTCGCTATCCCGGTTGTAGAGGTCATGATCATGGCCTCGAAGGATGTCCGGGAGCCAAAAGCCTGCCCCACCATTCCGATTGACAAAGAAAATGGGGAGCTGAAGCGTGGCCTCTCGAACGTGCCGGCGAACGTCGACATCATCGGCAGGGGTCCATCGTTGCTGGGGCACTACGGTACCCTGAGTTTCGGCGATGCTGAAGTCTAATGCTAGCGATGGATGCTGGGTCGCGACTCCGGGCAGCGATTGCTGCACATAAGGCGCGTTCCGAGTGATATACCACACCCCCCGCGAATAGGATATGCGATAGTACCGCAGGTAGTCCGATGTTCTGAGCAGGAGGGTGAGGAAATCATGGGCGTCTTGGGGAGAGAATGTGTTGGTGAGATATCCATCCACAAGCATGTCGGAAACGGAAGGTTGGACAGGGGTCTTCATATCGCAAGAGGTCAGATATGAGGTTCCAGGCGTGAGCGGTCATCTTACCGTCATGTTTGGTGATATTCAAAGGTCGGTGATAGCGAATGGTGGTAAAAAATACCGAAACATTAAATACCTCTCCATCCTTAGTGTACTGCAACGCATTTTGACAAAAGTGAATGACGGTAGCAGGAGAGATTGTAGCGTCCAACCCGAGAAACCCGCGAGCAGAGGGTCGCGTATTCGGCTTTCGGCGGCTGGCTGTGTAGCAGAAATAAAGAATAAACCAAGTCGGGGCCTACATACAGGATTGCCCCCTACGTGTTGATAAATTAGGGGGCTGTTAAATGTAAAATGTTGCCGCGTATCGCAAGCCCAATCTAAAGTTCTGTTTTACACTGGTGTTCGTGGAGGCAGAGATATGCCCCGTAAGTCGGATGGATTGGTAGTACATGTGAACATAATGGCGCCCTGGAATGCATCGGCAGTGTTGAACATATAATGGGCGTGTGTGTGGATGTGTAGGTGATTGTATGTGTCAGATGTTGTGGTGTGGTGTGCTCAAATTTCGACGCCGATTCGGAATATACCGAGATAACCACCGTTCCACGTAGCCCTAACTCCCCTCTCTCCTCGCCTTCAATCCCCTGTTGAGCAACAGACCGTTATTGAATGTGGATAGGTCAATGTAGTCCGTCCTCAATATATCGTCTCCCAGGCTGAAAAAGACGGGTAAGTGGAGTGCACCTAATCCGAATAAATGAAACAGTAAGCCCGGGCGGATTCATTTGGCGGTGCAGACCGAAGGTGAGGGGGAGTGGGAGATGATAGGGATGTGTTGACGGTGGTTAATGGGGCAAGTGGTCAACACTTACAGTTAGTGCTTCACTCATTTCCCATTGAAACAGGAACGGAAACGCTCACTGAACTCGACTTTCCCACCACTCTTTATCCTTCGACTGGAGTGGTGCCCATCCCAGACCTCGATTATGGGCATCAAACGCTGCATCGACCTCGCACGGGGATACGCCGCCACCCCCTTCCCTCCCAACCACCGGGAACTCCACACCATCGCCTACCAGAAGTCCTCAACGAAAGAAGAGGTCATCGCAATCTGACAGTCACGATGGCACAACGCATACAGACGCTCGCTCGCCTACTTAGCCCTTCCCGCTCCCCCATCCGGAAAGATTCCCCCTGTCATCGCTGGGGCATCAGGTGGGACCCGAATGGCCTCCTCCATTTTCATCCGCCTCATCACTGGGCATGCTTTCATCGGCACATACGCTGCCCGCCTCTGCCCTGGAAACTCAGCCCACCGCTAGAGTGCGGAATAAACCCTCAAACGGTTGCCCATATCATCCAACACTGCCCCCGCTTCACCCGAGTCTGTGCCGCTCACGCTCACCTCCCCCCAATCGCTCGCGACCTCTCTCTCTCCACCCTCTTCGGCACAAAGGAAGGCGGCGCTGCATTGCTCACATTCCTAGAGGAATCTAAGGCCTGTTTCAAACCTAGAGACCGGCCTTTAGACCCGGGTTAAACCTCCTGGGCTGCGGGCCCATTTGGTCTCCTGTACATATGACCACAATGTCCCCCCCACGCTCAATCCGCGCCCCGCGCGATACCTTCAATCCTACTAGTTCCATACTAGCTCCAAATTCCATATGCTATCCCAGGATCTACCGATGTATATGTAGATACACCGTTAGACCACTGCTTGTCGCCAGACCAGCGCTATATAAATTGGATTTAAAACAAAAAGACCCTCGAGTCGAAGGGCTTCTGGACAGCTAAACCCCTTTAGTGAATGATTCACGCGATTGAGGTCTCCTCCATGAGTAATAATGTTGACTGCACGAACTCTTATCGCTACAAGATGATTGACCCTCTCGAGGGTGTTCACGGAACTAACTGTTCGAATGTAGGCCCCAGTTCGACCATGAGTTTTCTAAGCGGACGCCCAACGATGAAGCAGGGAAGATGTGGGTGAGGGTGTGTGTATAAATGCAGATTCGGGGGGGAAAGGAGGGGCAACAATTCTTAACTATCCCACAAACGACCAAAAAGCGCACCACATGCCATATCATTTTCGTTGGTCTCTTTGAGTACTACTATGCGAAGCTGTTCTGGCGCATTCATTCGCTAGTTGTAGTGACGACAGTTTGTCTCAGGACTGGAAAATGAGCAGGGCTATCATCGAGGCAGTTACAGACGACGGCGATAGTGAGTCGACTCGACTCGGAGTGGCGACGAGATCGCCCTGTTGACCCCGGATACTGTACTGTAGTCCCCCGACACCCCTAATACCACAACCAATGTGAGCACGTAATCCCGTAATCCCTCCCACCATATAGTACAGTAGTGGCGCCCGTACGACGGCGACGGGGTGGCGTTGGCGTTGAGCCTTGCCGCATCGCCAGTCTATAACAGGGTCAAGTCGGATAATCAACTACATCGGCCCGTAGGTTCCTGTGCGCTCTGCCACTCCGTTGTGTTTGCGATATTCTCGGGCCAGGGGAAAAGGACGGGGGCTGGTTTCATTTTTTTTGCGTTGGGATCATACTATGCAGTACACTGGGCGCCGGGAAGGCTTTGGGTGATTGTTGGTGTGGCGTCACCGCATTGTCCTGAACTGAGCGATGGGTCGGCGGTCTTACACACATGGAACTATGGAGGGTTTCTCCGCGTCTGCATCGCTGTTATACCGTCAAACGCAGGCCCGGGAGAGGGCGGTTGTTCATGCTTCACGTCGTTGGCACTTTACCCGCAAGAAGTCCACTTGCCCTTCAAGGAACGAATACGATGCTTTTAGTTCCTGACACCCAGTCCACCGGACGTTGATGTGGACAACGTCGCATGACACAATCATCGACGAGAAAACTATTAATACCGAACTATAACATATATGCTGTGCTCCATTACATCGGACAACCTCTGGCATTGCATGCAGGCCCCTGACACATGGCACAGTGTCCGGTCACTAGCGTCCCTGGCTTTCTATTATGATCTGTACTAGTAATATGTAGATGCTATGGTAGTCAGGCTGCAGAGCGCATGAGGGTATGTTGCACTGGAATAACTATCTACTCATAAGCGTCCATTGTACAGCAAATCCGCCCTAGTGTCTATACTATGATAGTACTGTTCATGTGGTCCAACCTCAAACCATACCGTGGTATATATCCTAAATGTCCCATCTAAGCTGAAAGTTCCTAGGCTGGTCCGGAAGTAAAAAAAATGCAGAAAGGGTATGCGCGAGGACGTAAGATCCTAAATCATGTATCGATTGAGCTGCATGAGAGGCATCCAACTCCCTGCAGAAACGTGGACAGCCCCAATAATCTTGACTTGGTTCTGGTTGATGCCATACGCCCCGATTCCCCATCCGGTATTAACATGGCCATTAGCCATACATTGCTGAAGGAGAAGCTCTATTAGTGATGGACATAACGAAAAGGGTGAAGTCCTCACATTGAGGAACTTGTCGACCGAGGTGCCAAGGTGCCTCATAAACCGACCAAGCGTGATCGGATTGCGTCCATGGGTCTCATCTTTTGCGGGGATCTGTCGCTTCCATTCGGGATATTCAGGCCACTGATAAAAGACGACAAACACGAATGAGAAAGTCAGTGGCTAGTTCAAGAATGTGTGGGCTCACATTGATACGGATGGTTGTTGTTGTCCTCCCCCCGAGTGGTGCCGCATTATCGCGATCGCAAAGATCGTGATCTTGGCCATGAAGGATGTCTATCAACTTGAAGCCAACTGCACCGTTCAGGTGAAGGAAGAATACAGGTAACTGAAGTGTAGCTTCCTCGACATGGCGACGATTGTCGACCTCGTCACTTGGCCTCCAGCGCCTCTGCGGGACAACAATCCCGTGCGTGGACCTGATGTTGAAGTCCAGCGGCAGATACACATTCTGGCCCGGAAGCCCTGGCGATGGAGGTATATGGCGCATGACATACCATACCCCTGCTGAGTACGATATCTGGTATTGTTGCATGAAGTTAGGAGTTCTCAGTAGGAGTGCGAAAAAATTGTTGACATCCTGAGGCGAGAAAGTCCTGGAAAGAAAGCCATCGGTAAAGAGGTCATTAACTGACACAGGAGCCTTCATATGATAGAACGTTAGAAGACAAGAGTTAAGAACGACAGAACATGGATGCACTTGCCTGGGGTGCTTGCATGTCTGATGAGGGTAATCCAAATGGGTTATGAAACGACATTTGCAGAGAAAGCGTCTGATAAGTATTCTAGCCCTGTATCGCAAATTTCAAAAGAGGTGAAGTGTGTGTTGAGAAGGGAGTTCTGTAGACTGAAAATGCAAACTCACCGGTGAGGATAGAGTGCATTTTATGTAGTTCCGGGTGCGGCGGGATTCAAGGAGAATGTCAAGACCGGACGCGAGGGGGATATGTGGGCAGACGAGGACCGCGCCCTCACTAGATCACTTCAGGAGTTATGCGGGCGGCTAAACATGTGCAAGACATATGTCGTCCGGTCATAGCAAACGCGGTCCATCCATGGTACGTGACTGTGTCCATAGGATACCATTGACGAGTCAGATTTGTCCTTGTCTGCCCTCGAGCCGACGCGGAGTGTCAACGAGACGTGAGCCATCGCCAAAAAGCAAATAGCTCCTGTGCAAATGTCGGTGCGTGTGGTAGGAAAGTGAGTTGCGGTGTTTGTTGTACCGGGTGAATCATGTCCTACTTGTGTATCCTAATCATACATACTAGGATAAGCGGCGGCGCGGGAACACACCAACATTTCCACGGGTATAGGTCACGGGTTCAAAACAAACAGTGCCAAATATCAAATATGTCACGTGTTCATCAAACCCTCCCGACCTTGTGCCTTCCCCTTCAAGCTGACGGTATTTTCCCAGTCGCAATGACCGAAGAGGATTCAAAGCCAAAACTTAATCTTATTATCAGCCATGCCGGTACACGTACGTCCTTGCTTGTCTTCTACCGTCGTTAACACCAGCTATCTCTGAAGACGTGATTATGGGGTGTACATAGAGGTTACGGTGAAAGTGAAAGCGAACATGCAATTCAAAAAGATTTTTGAGGTCGCCGAGGTCTGTTAGGTCCTCTCTCCACGTAACTGAATGAGCTGATTGTTACCCTTTGCCTCAGAAACGATTCGGTAAAGACCCTGGTGCGCCTATCTCCCGCAATCCTTTAGTGGCACGGATAAAATTGAAGGGAATGGCGTCGAACGCGTGTAGGATCACTACGATTTGTGTACGAGGGTGAACGGTTGTCTCCCAC
>QFEY01003557.1:0-25570 GCA_003316435.1 Russula virescens | reverse complement strand
CGAGTCAATAAATGTTTCAATTGTCTTAATCTAAATTGTATTGACAAAAGGCTCCACTTATTCGTCAAATTATATAACATTAGTCGACCCATAAGTTGGACTCTGCTTATCCGTCCTTGCCCCCCGTGTCAACCACCCAATCACAACGAAATTTGAGGCGCAAGCCTCAAGGCGGCATGGTGTGGGTCTAGCACCTTCTATTGACACTTCTTTTATCTTTTCTTAATAGACTTCTGTTTTATTACATGGAGGGAAGGGTCGGTTGTCATACTTGCGAGCGTTGCCAGATTGTTAGACAAGGCTGATGAAACATACACTAGTAATCTCTCGATCTCCGAGACTAAGTACACGCAATAGATTGAGACCCGCATGGCACGTGGATCACATCTCATGTAGGCTCGTACCCAGCCATTTTTTCTCCATACTCCGACGAACTCAGATTGACTCCGCCAATATACTCCTCTTTCCACACTCCGTCCTAAACACCGCCCGCCAAACCTTTGCTTAGCTGTGCAATGAGGTCCCTACACGCCTCGCTTGCGAGGCTAATCTCTATCATCTTCCCACATGCTCGTTCCTTTCTCCGTCGTTTCATAGTAACAGACTCTAAAAAAAATAAAATGAAGTTTTGTGTTGCTGTAGTATCCAGTGTTGCGATGGTTTGATGATAAAATCTCTATACTGTTACTATCACGGAGGGCACTTCCTTGGAATGGGATGGGATTGATGGTGGGCACATTGTGGGGCACGGGCTGGCAACCCGCCGCAACACCTTTCGCGGCCTTACATACACTATGATACACAGACCGTCTAATGCCCAAATACCCTTTTCGTTTTCCACACGAGCCTCCTACGAATGCACCCTGTATTGCCAGTGAGGCATGCATTCACTACAGTCTATGAGCACAGTATCCATGTTAGGAGCATAAGCACTGATTCTTCCCCTCTCCATCTCACACCCATAACCTTACACATATACTAGCTTGTGATTCGCATAAGATGTAACGCTTAAAACAATATAATAAAGTCAATCGATCACGATACGTTCGTTGACTTTATGAGAGTTTGCTTATCACCTATAAAGTGAACCGAGCCCCAGACAATACCTTGCTGTTAGTACTATTTGTACGGCCGCCACTGCATTAGCGATAAGAGCAATTAATGGAAACGGGGCTTTTAGTTTCCCAGATGACTACGAGGGCGCCACATCATAATATAATGCAGTTATTCTGCCTTGCCACCTCAAGAAGGAAAATTCCTAAGAAATTGCCCAAACAGAATACAACAAAGAAATACAATTGGCCGGCAAAGCTACGCCGATCATGGCGAGATCAAGTGCCTACATGATAGATATGCGTAGCATAATCACGACGTGGGGTCTTCACATTCTACAGACATAATACTTTGATCCTGATACCAGCTCGTCGATTTGAATAACTGCATACAGCCACTCACTTGGAGATCCTTGCAAGTCATCGGACCCAGTTGAGCGGCTCTGAGCACTGAGCTACGGGCGAAATGATAACGCCATCACCCTGAAATTATTCATTACGTCATTATTTCCACAGATAGAGCCTTATTATGAAGGTGCCCCAGAAGATCGTAGTCTGAATAGCGCCGCAAATTAGCTAGCAGGATAGGCGCTGCACAGTATAAATCCACATAGCAAAACAATATGATGGCCGATCTCTGGGACGGTTTCAGGCGCAAACAAAATAAGAAAGGCGCCAAGAAGCGCAGCACGGGATCAGGTCCTGTACTCGAACCACGGGCACAAAGTGCATCGGAAGATATGTGATGACCGATCACAAGCGCGAAGTCCTTCCTTTCTTTGAATGGCATATCATATCACAAACCACAGGAGATGGGAGCCCGAGAGCACATGGGAGCACCTGTATTCACCCAACCTATGCCGTTAACCCGCAGTCATTCCATGAGCCAACACAGCTTCGCAAATGTTTCAACGAGCAGAATCTGGCGTCAGCCTAAGCAGTTATTTGACAAGAAAAAAAGGAAGAGAACATGAATCTTTCCGCCACTGCGGCATGTAATCTTCATCCCCTGTGGGCCGCCCATTTGTCTTGGGCAAACGATGAATGGCACGTACTTGCAATTTGCAAAGAACCTAGGGGTACGAGAAAACTCTTCATGAAAATCAAAAAGCAGCGCCACGAACACGATTAATAGGATGTAAAATTCCTTCGAAAACAACATGGGGCATCGTCCGTAGCACCAACTGTCGTCCGGTATCGTCCTACGGGTATGTGACCCAACCGGACTGAGATGAAGTGATGCTATCGCTGAACCACGAGACGGATCCCACGACGTGATCAGTATCGACATGGACACCCGAGGGAGGATGGTCACGAAAGTAGATATAATTATTGAGGGTCACAGAGAGCGTATCGAAATAACTGGAACTCCTGTGAACATTTGATGCGTCCGATGGACCACTTACACCTTTCCGGTGATCCCAGCTCTTAGGATTATATCAACGATGGCGAGAGGCGAAATGGAAAGATAAAGCATGTGTAAAAATGTAGTATATGTCCTTTTGTGCGGAAGGAAATATGTCAGAGGAGACGATATGGAATTAGTCAGTACTCGACCTACGGGGAGGGGGCAAAGAGTATGCCAGTGAAAGAAGCAATAGCCACCGTGACGCCAGCTCAAGCAGAGGTGAGATAAACATTTGCTAGGGTGGGAGGAAAACGCACAGGTGAGCGCATTTGTTTCGGTAGTGAGATGCATCAAGCGTACCATTACGAAATTAGAAATTGATGAAGGTCGAAACGCATCCGTATTGACTACAGAAACATTAGCCGGTGCATGAGAGGCAGAAGAGGAAAGGAGTGGTCACAACTCACAAGCAACGTCATCTCCACGGCAATGGGAATGTCTGCCAATTAACCACAACTAACGTAGAAAAGTATAGACGCAGCTGTGACAAGGAGACACATGTATGTAGGGCTACTCTTGAGGCCGTGCACTTCTCAGTAATAATCATGATAGACTTTGTAAAGGCTATAGGTCAAGAGCACCGCACGAAGTGGGCAGACGAGAGCGCGAAGGCCTTTTCGAGACGAGCAAGCAAAAAGAGTTTCCGGGCGTTCCGGTGAGAAAGGAGGCACGCGAGGAGTTTCGAGAACAAGTGGGCGATGATACATTTGCACGTCGTATCGAGTCCGTTTATGCTGTTACAAGTATGCTACTGTGCAGCTGTAACAGTAATGTGAGACAAATGAACAAAAAGTCGTCGTATACAAAGAGTCGAGTCATAACTTTGACACAATGAGAGTAAGACCTGCGCGTCATCACGCATGCCTAATCACAAGGTCGAGATGCCATTTGACAAGGCAGTAAGGTACTTGAACTTGATGTGGGTCGTGAGGAATCTATTTTGTGAGGCAACAAAAGAGACGAGAAGGAAAACGAACATCACATGACAGTCACGTGCTCGAAGGCACAAATAAACACAAGTTTTTTTTGGGAACACGAAACACGCGGGGGGTCGAGCGACTCGAGCCCCGCTCAGGGGTGGAAAAATTTACGAGTCACTGGCGAGCAGTGTGGTCGCTTCCGCACTCCACTATCTCGGCTTGTTTTGCAGATCGAAATCGCCAAGACCATGGGTTTATCGTTTGGGAACTTGTTACTATACACACACCTCCAAGTGAGGACCAACGATGGGATAAGTAAAGTTATGGACAATATGAGAACTGCACAGGTCTGGGAGCAAAGGGGTTCACATAAAGACAAGCCTGTCCTGAGGCAGATTCATCAAGAACTACGTAGAAGCCACTGCCCACAATGAATTACATAAACGTTCAGTAAGGTGTGACAACACTCCGAAAAAAATACTGTATAACTCAACAAGAATAGCGTAGTTGACGAGAATATTGCATTTAACGGTTCAACATCCAATATTTAACACTCTAGCACATGTGCCCTAAGCCGACTCATTCCCTGACCAGGCACCGCTATCTGATCTAAGGCTGCCGGCGTCGGCCTTTCCTTTTCCCGGGTCTATCGTGTGGCATATGTTCTCAGCTTTGTGACTGTCGCCTAGTGTGGTCTTGTCAGGATGAGACACAACTTGAAGTGATGCCATCGCTGAAAGATGACATTGGTCGAGGAAATTGGTATCCGTCTGCACCCCCGGGGAAGGATGGTCACGGAAGTATATGCGATTGTTGAGGCTCACCAGGAGGGTGTTCGAATATCTGGAACCCGCATGAGCATTTTTCCCACATGGTCATATCAAAAAAGTCCATTACATTTTCCCGATGACCGCAGTTCTTTAGCCCTAATCAGCAGACATGAAACACAAAATAGAGAGACGGACACACGTGAACACATAATATATCTCATTCTGCGAAGAATACCAAATGTCAGACAAGGTGATTAAGAATATGAGACAGTTCAGTATCAAACCTACGGGGAGGGCGACGTAGAGTACGACAGAGGTAATAGCCACAGTAGCTCAAGCAGGGGTGAGATGAACCCCAGTGTGAGATTAAGTGCGAGAAACGTACCAGTGAGGGCATTTGTTTCGATAGTGAGACGCACCAAGCGAAACATTATGAAATTAGAGTATCGACCCCCCTCATGGCGTGCCCGTGATAGCTACAGAAACGTAAGCCCAGCGAGTCAAAATGTCAAAAGGGGGAGGGATGAGAGTGATCACATACAAGCTGTATCATTGCTATGGTGATAAGTGTGTCCGCCAATGCGCTCGGGATTGACCAAATCTAAGGAAGTAATGTATCAACGTGGCGGTGACCGGAACGGAAACCCGACACACATAGAAAGCTATCTTCGAAACCGCAAACCTCTTGGAAATCAAAGACTAGGAATATGGGATAAGTCTCAGGCTTTTCAAGGGTGTTGTGTAGTACTCGCCTCGATCCCCCCCCATCCTGACCCGATTGAAGAAAGTACTGTAAGCTTGATGCAAAGCCCTGAGTCTGGAGGTTTTAGAAAAAGAGGACTTTTGACGCGTACCAAAGCGATGAGTATGCAAAGCTTTGGTGACCTTTTGTTCAACGTCCAGATCCGGTAGCAGAAATATTCTTGGACGATGAATGAAATCATCGCATGAATTATCGGAATGTCGATGGCGGCAAAATGAGAGTTTTTGAGGTGTTCTACATTTCCGAATCCTTCTATGAACCAATAGTAGACGTCGGCTCCAGTCAAGGCGGTTTGGACGGTCTCCAAAAGAAAGGCAAAGTATGCTATATTGAGTGGTTTGTCACTTGATTGAGAGAGGTGGAAGAATTCGTGATACTAGCCTAGACATTTCACGATAGGTTTATCGTCTGGGAAGTTGTAGCTGTACACATCTGTAAGAGGGTTTAATGGGATAGGCGATGTTATGAGAGTCGACTCGTACAGATCTGGACGCAAAGAACCCCATACAATGCCCAGTTGACAAGAGGTCCGAGGAGCTGGGCGTGCGGTTGAGAACGTTAGTCAACCCATACAGAAAGAGCTCAGGCGCACAAGAGGGCCAGTGCTAAGGAAGGATCAGGTCATGATCGATGGCAATACCAAGGTCGACGTACATTCTGGCAATATCCTTGGGGATAGACGATGTACTGGTGGCCATGGGCGCCGTAGATGTCAAGGATGCAGACATAAATTACCCGTTCTCGTGGGGGTAAAGTGACAGCAAATTACAGATGAGTTCACGACGGTGCATATATAAGGGCTCATGCCAGTCAAAAAAAAAACCAAATTAGAAGGGACGAGCCGGGAGTCGATATTAGAAGTTCCTATGGCGCCCAGCAAATCTGGAGCAGGGTCGTCGTCGTGGGGCATGGCACCACTTGAAGCCAAGCCTCTCCCGGGCCGGGCCGAGGTCCCAGACATGGAATCCAACGATTCAATCAGCAGACAAGAGGCTGATATTATTTTTCTGATGTCTTTGGCTGCACCTGGAGGATCAGAATCGTGGCAACATTCCGCGCCATCGGGATTGGTCCAGGCAACTCCTCGGACTCATTTGACCAGCCCGAATCTTTCTCAACCGCCCATTCACAATAAAATTTGATGCGCAAGCCTCAAGGCGGCAAGTCAAGGCGGGTCTGGCACCATCTATTGGCACTCTCATTTTCCCTTGATATACCTCTACTTGTGTTACAAGGGGTGAAAGGGTCGGTTGTCATACCCGCGAAAGTTGCCAGATTATTGGACACGGCAGTCGAAACATAATCTCGGGTATGCCAGTGGCACGTGGATCGCTTATAATATTACCTCTACACCGACTAGGTCATCTTTCCTCTCAAATAGAAGACAAATGCAATTGGCCTGCAAAGTCACCCCGATGGAATCATGTACATTTCAATAGGTAGAAACCCGTAGCACAATCATGATGCAGAGTGTTCACATTCCACAGACACAACACATTGATTTTAATACCAGCTCATCGATTTAGACAACTGCCACTCACTTGCAGATCCTTCCGATTCATCGGTTCTCAGTTGAGCGGCTTTGAGCACTGAGCTGCATGCGAAATGATAACGCCATCGCTCTGAAATTGATCATTACGTTATTACTTCCACAAATTGGGCCTCGGTGCCCGCGCATGCAGAAAGATCGTAGTCCTGATGGTGCCGCAAATAGTCTAGCAGGACATGTGTTGCACAGTATGCATCCGTACAGTAAAACATATAATGGCCAATCTCTGGGGCGGTTTCGGCACAAACAAAATAAGCAAGAGATGAGAAGCGCAGCACAGAATCGGGACCTGTACTCGAACCATGAGCAACAAGGTGACGGTCTCACTACCGTAATATTGCTTGCATCATTGTCAAGCACGCTGTATGGTGCCTCGCAACTCGGCCTGGATTAGAGACAACCAAAGTTTACCAAGCATTCACTCATTTAGTTGAGGCCATCTCGCTTAATTGCCAAAGGTCAATCATCGCGACAATGTGGCGCAAGACCCGGTATCGCCTATTCACACGTTCCGCTTACCTTTTCCTTCTGCTAGGTTCTTCCCGTGAGAGGGGATAATAACGTGGGGTTGCTTATTTGGTCTAGACACTCCGAGAAACAAGGCACCGAGTATCTTTCAGTAACTCACTAGTTACGGCATATTGCCTACATTGCACTCTGGAGCCCATGCTAATGTTCCGTAACGCCCAATGGCCGAAGGGGTGACAATGTGAAATGATATCTTTTACGGAGCCAAAGGTTCCCACTGCCGCCTACGGCACAGTTGCATGACAGCAACGGAGGCTTTTCAGTCCCAAGAAGACACCGAAGGCACCGCACCATGAGGCAGTAATGCCACCGTGCAGCATTTACTACACATTGCTCCAGGATTGAGTTCAATTGATCGGGAAATCTGGGGCCGTAAGCTGTAACATTACTGTAGCTTTCTAGGGGTTGGAATATGATGTACTTTTCAATGGAAAGCAATCAGAGGCACAAAGCTCATCTCGAGGATGCACGTACACGATGCCTTTTTTAGTTCCCGCTGACGACCAGATTTAATCACCATGACCTTTCACGACTGAGGCATTATCCATGCCATGCCGGCGCCCGTCGAGGAAAGTTCGTAGTCCGCGTGGAGCCAAAGGCACTTGCTTGGATGGATCAGTAAAAACAATGGTGACACGAACAGGCATGATCAGAAGAGCAACACGTTAAGGAGCCTATGAGGCTCGGCATCAGTACTCGATTTACGTCCGCAACGAGGCCCACCGTAGCGGCTATCATCGCGAGACCCTTCCATACTTGCAACGGGGCATAACATCTGATCCCAAATCATTGGCAATGAGAGCCGAGGGCGTAGGGTGTGCAACTATATCCAAGGGTAACTTGCAATGAGCTAACATAGCATCGCTGGTTTTTTGACGAAACGAGAAGGTGCCTTGTTTCGCTTTCGAACACGGGCCACGTGCCCATCACGATCACGCCATAGGAGTCATGATGACAAAGCCACGTGGTGGGTCAGGGCGTGGGAAGAACTCTTTAGCAGTCCGGACGTCTGGACTCCCTTCGCTTCGATACCAACAAAGCAAACCAACGTCGACGACCATCTCGTCCTGCCCTCAACAATGTCTCTCATTGCCGGCGCGAAGGAAATTTACAGTGATAGGCACGGAGACAGGGATCGAGATCCTGGCAGTTTGGCGCTGAAGGCGATACTGTATAACGAATGCTGACATCCATTATACAGTAATGCAACGGCTCTGCATATGCCAAAGGAGTGGTGGCTGTAGTGCGTGCCATGTGTCCCAGAAGCGGTTGAATTCTGCCCCTAATTGGTCACTTGATTGACAGGTCAAAGAATATCTTGTACTCGCATAGTCATTTCATGATACATCCATCATTTGGGGAGTTGTAGCTGTGCACATCTGTGAGTGGGACCAAAGGGATGGCCGATGTTACGAGACAAGACTCGTACACGTCTGGACGCAAAGAATGCCATATAATGCGCACTTGATTAATGAGCCGAAAAGCTGGTTGTGCGGCTGAGAACATCAGTCAACTAGGCATGAGCGTCTCAGGCGTACCATCGGCTCAGCTGGGGTAGAATAAGCTTATCATCAATAGCGAACCCGACTCACGATGTGGCTATCATCCCAGGCGGAATAGAGGACGATGCTAGAGGTCAAGGACGCAGAGATAACTACTTGCTTTTGCGGGGAAAGCAGAGAATGCAAGTAGTGATGTGATACATAGGGAATTAATCTCACGATGACTGGAATTCACGGCAACTTGCAAAATCTGGAGCCGCCTTGTCCGGAGCTACCAGACACCTGCGACATTGACAGTCAAATTTTAGAGGGGTTCGTGGAAATACTGGTCAGACTGTAAGACCGGAAAGTTTGGGCGCGGGAAGAATTTTGTCAAGTGCCGATGCGACCAACTTTTTCATTACAGAAGTTACATAACGTTGCTGTCAACGCATCTCATTAACCCACGCTAGAATCTCGTGCTAGATCTACCTGCCCAGATCAGACTGGGGCCCTGTGCGCGAGAGCACCATTCAACGATCTCCGCGTATATAAGAAGTTTAGTACCCCGAGGTCCAACACCGAACAAGGGCCCCAAGGATGAGATAAAGTAGCAGAAAAGTTTGAAAAATGAATCAAAACCTCATCAGTATGACCAAGCAGTCATTAAGCCACACAGGCGCTTCCCCAAGAGGTCATTTTGTATGGCTAGAGGGTAAGACATTTTCAGAAACGCATGGAAGCTGGAGTAACAGAAAGCTAGTACCTTGGATCCGTACTAATGCTGACGGTGTCACTGTTACTCTTTTCCAAGTCTATCGTGTGGGAAACGTAGCTGTCACCCGGTGTGATTGTGGGAGCAGCACACCGAAATTGGGAGACATGGTGAGACTGGTCGGATTCCACAACACAGTTGCTCATAACATGGACCCCAGAGGAAGGGTGGTCACGAAAGTAGATGCGGTTATTGAGGCTCACAAAGAGTGTGTTGCTGTAGCTGAAAACGATTATGAGCTTTGTTGCATAGGGTTGCATTTTAAAAACCAATCACAATTTTCCGGCGATCCCAGCTCTTAAGACCCACATCAGCTGGAATGAGGAGAGACGAAGTAGAAAGAGAAAGCGTACGGGAACATGAAATACATCTTGTCCTGTGAGAAAGGCAAAAGTCAGAAGAGGCGAAATGAGACGGGTCGGCAGTCAACCCACAGGAAATCCAGCAAAGAGTACGACGGTAGCGATAGCCACGCCAGCTCAAGCAGAAATGAGATGAACATCCATATGGGGTGGGTCGAGGAAAACGCACTGGTGAGGGCATTTGATTCGATTGTGAGGCGCACCAGGCGTAGCATCACGAAATTAGAGTATCGACTTCCCTCGCAACGGGCACGTGTTAACTACGGAATCATCAATCAGGCATTTCAAAAGGTCAAAAGGGAGGGGAGGAAGAATAGCATACAAGCATCATCATCGCGATGGTAATGATAATATCCGATAATGCGGTGCAGATCGCCCATAACTAACGCAGCAACGTATCAACACAGCGATGGCCAGAACGGAAGCCAGAGACGTACGTATATGGTTGCCACCGGTGTATCGCTGATCTTCCCGAATGCAAGAACCTAACGTCATGCTTTAGTTGTCGGGCTTTTCAGGGATGCTGTATAGGGCTTGCCGCAATCCCAGCCCATGCCGCTCCCATTGTTGAACCTATTGTAAGCTGGGTGCAAAGCTCCGAGTCAGAAAATCTGGATAAAGAGGACACTTTTGGCGTACCAGAGCAATGACTATACAGAGCTTCGATGATCGTTTGTTCAGTGTCCAGATCCGGAAGCAAAAATATCCCTTGATAACAGGTGCAATGATTGCATGGATGATTGCTATGTCAATGGGTGTGAAGTGTGATTGCGCGAGGCGTTCGACATTTCCGAATCCTTCTACAAACCAGTAATAGACATCGGCTCCAGTCAAGGCAGTTTGAATGGTCTCCACCACAAAGGCAAAGTATGCTAATGTCCCGTCACATGGTTGTTGAGGGATGAAGAAATCTCCTGTACTCGCCTATAAATTTCACGATAGATTTATCTTCCGGGAAATTGTAGCTATACACGTCTGTGATTGGAAATCAATCATGTGATAGTTGAGATTACGAGACGAGACGAGACGAGGCCCACAGATCTGGACGCAGAGAACGCCATATAATGTCCAGTTGATGAGGGGACCGAATAGCTGGGCGCGGGGTTGAGAACGTCAATTAGCTCAGACACCAGAAAATGTTTGGACGCACAAGTGGGCCAGTGCTATGGAAGAACGAGGTTATCATCAAAGCACCTGATGTTACTGTATGAGAACGTCAAAGTCGACGTACACTTTGGCTATATCGGCCGGTATAGACGATGGACTTGTGAGTATCGGCGTAGCAGACATCAAGTGATCGGGGGTAGAGGTATACCACACTTTCCTTGGGAGATGTGGAGAAAGTACGGTTATAGGTGAGTCGAGGGGTTCGTATATAACGGCACATGAAGGAAATTTGTAGCGCCGATGTCGTACAGAAAACCACCTGCCAACCGCAGACAAGATTGGGTCTGCCAATTTGATGAAGATCATTGGACTGTCAGCCGAGCATCAATGAGATAGTACCACGATCGGATCAGGCAGTATCAAAGAGTCTAATGTAAGGAGCCGATGATGAAGGATGAGAATGGCCAATACACAGGATCGCCCAAGTCGGCAAAGACGTCGATACATTTGGGATCTCGAGCTAAGTATGGGCTAGTTTGAAATTGGAAGCAGGTACCGATTGGTGAAAAGTAGCTTGAGGTCTGTCCAGGGTGTAGTGATTTGAAGGGAAAAGGCAATGGAGCGTCTTTTCATGAAGGGACAACAACAAAGTCGACTTAGTCGAGTAACCAAGGCGGCATCACGCCACAGGCGTTTGATGGTCGGATAGTGAGGACGTCTGCACCAGGATCGGGAACAAGGAAGATATTTGTAAAGCGCCAGTGGCTGCGTCTCAGGCTGTCAATTAACCGAGTTAACCACATCCCATTGGCACGTGGAGACGTCCCGGCCACTCCCGGGCCGGATACATGCCGTCTCGCGCCACGATCTCCTCTTTTCTTTCTCTCTTCGTTCACACTACCCGTTCCCATCCAGCCACAGAAAATGATTCACTGAAAACCTCGACAAAAGGAGAATCCATGGTGTAAGCTCGCTGGCACAACTCCGACAGACACCCATATCTTTCTCACTGCCTCTTTAGCTTTCATCCTGTTTCGCACCAGCCCAGCTTTCATTGACTCATACCCGTCCGTCTTCCGACCTGGAAAACCCAAACGCCATCCAAAGTGTGCTGTCAACTCCCTAAATGCCGCTTATATCATCCAGCGCTGGTCCTGCTCTGCGATGGCTACTTATTCATCGCAATCACCTCTGACCCTTTGGGATACGAAAAATGTTGAAGTAACTAAGGGGGCCTCGTCGAATGCGTGATGGGGTTATACAGAAAGCAGACAGAATGGGTATTGGTACAAGTGAGTAAGAAGATCATGTTCCAGGGTGGTTAACCTTATTACCAACAGGCGCATCTCTTTCAGCCTTTCATTCTTCGACACCCGCATCGGAGGCTGGGAAATCCTTCTCGCCTTCATAGAAATGATATAAGCCCTCTTCGAACCTAGAGAGGGCCCCGGGCCACCCATGAGACTGACGATCTTGCTCCAGGCCAAATATCCTTCACGTCCCCTTAGCATTCAACCGGCATCATGTTCAACTCTTCTACAACTATACCGCACTTATCCACCCACTGTTACCCCTGTATATATGTCATAACTTGAATAATCACAACTCGTCGCCGCATTAGTGGTGATGGCACGAGTTTAAAAAAATCTTAGGTGAGGCGGTGCATGAAAATGGGTTGATATTGATGAATATCTCTCTCCGAACGCAGCCGCCTCATCAAGTTTTTGTAGCTTGTCTATTTACAGGTGATATACTGAACAAACCCGAAGACGGTTTTCTCAATAGCCCGCCTCCATCGCATGTGTTATCCACCGTGGAGTGGAAGTGCCGAGAAGTCTGTAATGAAATCTCAGCGTCAGACCAATGTCTGGATACGATATTCCCTGTGTGTGGCCCCGCTCCCGCATGTGGAAAGGAGAAACGGAAGGCGAAGTGCTCACGAGAGATCCTACATAACGAGAGAATATAGTACAGGCACTGATGGGGGCTGTATTTTGATACTTGATAGTCAACGGAACATTGAAAGAGCGACCGTGAAATTTGCCTCACTATGTACCAAACACAGCCCCTCAGAATGAGCCCTATACAATTAAGTTATGCGTAATCAAAGTATGATTGAATTTGTGGTAAAAGTAAAGGATGTACGCGCCACTCGGAGGGAGAGTACTATAGAGTTACGACTCTTTACGAGCCTAGTCTGGGACGAGGAAGTACAGTGAATAAACTACAAAGATAAACTCTGCTCACCTCAGTTTGTGCACATAAACAAGCACAAGACTGGGGGCACAAAAGTACTACTAGAGCCGACTTGAATACTGTAAAAGATCGGTATAACTTCAGTGTAACGTAGAGATGAAAAACGAGTGCGATATGACCTAATCTCGGGTAACTATACGGCCGATGAGGCCAGCTATGGGCGACAAGATCGCGCGGCTCGGCCCGATACAGTAATAAAGAAATCGTAAAGAAAGTCAAAGGCAGTCCTATAGCTAGAAACGAAAGTGACAAGCCAAGGAACGTAGAGACAATAAACAAACCCCAAGGACTGCGAATGCCTTTGCTTCACATCCTCATGCTCTCCCTCACGACGCAATGAAACCTCATCATCTTACTGCAAGGCCGCATATCATTGACTTATGTCCTCGACTTCCCAGCCATTGTCTCTTGATCTAGCTAGCTGTAGAGTCTGTCAGAGTTACCTCGATGAGAAAAGCACTAGAGAGAGGACCATGTATAGACCAGAGCTCTTTGGAGTTTGTTAATCTAAGTAATGTAGGGGTTTCCCTACTTTCGAAAGACCATAATGTATTTTGTAGCAATCCACCCCAGACCCGTATGGCTCCTATGAAGCAAAACTAGTCGACACGGCTGAGATGACCACAGATTGAGTGCGCATGAGTATCTTAGAGTATATACAGCCAATCCACGAAGAATTAGGCCCAGATGTTCTTCCCCACCAAAAATGTAGTACAGATTAAGCTCGCTAATTTTCCCTCGGGGATTGCCACCCCACTCTGTTACCCGTGCGGGTGCTGCGCTCATATAGAATAGGTGTATTTGAGAGGTTTAAGAATGGCTGGAAGAAAAAGACCCATTTCAGAAACGCAGGGTAACTGTAACCGCATAAACACAGCACCTTGATTGTGAGGGAATGCTGACATCGTCACCGTTATCTTTAGCCCTTTCCAAGTCTATCACGTTGGATACGGTGTTGAGTTGTAAATTATCGTTCATCGTGTGGGAAGGCAATCCGACGTCGACGAATTGAAGTGAAGTTATCACAGGACGATGAGGTAGGTTGGATACACCGTGTCTAGGGTCATCGCTATCCACGTGGTCCCCTCGGATAGGGTGGTCACGAAAGTAGATGCGATTGTTTAGGCTTACCAAGAGTGTGTTGGAATATCTAGAAACCCTATGAGCATTTGCACTATGCGGCCGCGTTTTGATCAGTTACATTTTCCCGACGATATTACCCCTTTAAGTCAGCAGGGTCGGGATCAGAACTTGAAGAGCGAGAAAGGTAGAAATACATAAAAATACATACGCCACTACGAAATATGTATCCCTCTTTGTGGGACGCAAAATGTTAGAAGAGACGATATGAGACGAGTCGGTTTCAACCTACGGGGAAGGTGACCTGAAGCACGAAACACGAGATTACCACGCCAGCTAAGGGTGGTGATTGGTGATGCGCGTGAAATGGGTGTCAGTATGGGTTGGTTTGAAGACAACTTACCAGTAAGCGCATTTGTTTCGATAGTGAGACGAACCACGCGTATCATTACGAAAACTGTGAATCGGGATGCGACGATACGCGTCCGTGACAGCTACAAACAATTAGTCCGGTGCGTTAATGAATGGGAACAAAGGGCGATCGTGATGAAAACACGTACGAGTATAATCATCGCGATGGCAATGAGAATGTCGGCCAACGTGCTTGGAATTGCCCATAACTGCCATAGTAAAGTATCAATGCGGGATGCAGCGAGCAGCAGAACAGAAGTTCGACTCCATACATAGATAGTTGGCCTCCAGGTCCCGAACTTCCCGATCATGATAGTCTAGAACCGTAGCATGCGTGTTAGATTATTATTAAGAGCATTGCCAAACACTTTCCTTGACCGCTCCCCATATTGACCCAAATGATTGAAGGATTGAAAGCTTGATGAGACAGGCCGGGATCAGGGATGTTAAGAATAGAAGACACACCGTCCATCATTCACGTACCATAATGATGACTACGCAGAGCACCCACAGTCGTCTGTCCAACGTCCAGATCCGGTAGCAGAAATACACCTGGACAATAAATGAAACGATTGCATGAATTATTGGTACGTCAATAGGACCGAGGTGAGGGTCCCCCAAGGATTTCAGATTTCCGAAGCCTTCCATGAACCAGTAGTAGACATCCACCCCATTTATTGCCGTCTGAGCGGTCTCCAACAGGAAGGTGAAGTATGCTAGCTCGAGGGCCTCGTCAATCGATTGGAGAATGTAAGAATACTGTATCTCGTACTCGCCTAGACATTTCACAATACGTCTATCATTTGGGAAGTTGTAACTGTACACATCTACGAGTGGGGCTTAGAGAGATAGCTGAGATTACGAGAAAAGAGTCGTACATGTTTGGACGCAAAGGACACCATATAATGCCCAGTTGGCTAATGAACCGAAGAGCTAGGTGCGCAGCTGAGAACGTCAATCGATTAAGATCCGGAAAGACCTTGGGCGCACCATCGGAGCAGTGCTGGCAAAGAATTAGATTACCATCAAGGCAAGATAAAGGGGGACTCACAGTTTGGCTATGTTGGGCGGAATAGACGATGGACTTGTGGCCAGCATCATGGTAGATGTTAAGGAGGCGGACATGTACTACTCGTTTCTTGCGGGGAATGGGAGAGACAAGAAGTTGATGAATGGGCGAGAGCACGTTTATTTTAGCCATGAACGAACAGAGTTGCGGGAGTCAATGTCCGAATTGAACTTGCATTCAAGTTGCCGGTGGCAGCCCAGGGAATTTAGTATCGGATCTTCGTTGCCCCCAACAAACATATCAATGGTAGATTGATGGTTTGAAGGCATCTGGGAGAGTGTTTCGCGCTTTGCCGAATTCGAACATCTCAAGAAAGTTACATTAGATCGTAACAGGGACGTTTCCATGCGGATCAAGACCAATGTCCAAATCCTCGTGACAGTCACTATATTTGGATGAGCGGCATACCGTATGCCGTTCACTTATCAGTGTATCACTGGTTGCGCAGTCATTTAACTAATTGACGCGCAATAGCAATTCCGTTCCGTTTCCTAATCTTCTATTTTGACGGACTTAATAATTATGCAGCTGCCCCTCAGGTAAATGCTGAAGACAACGACCCGCCTTGTCTACAACCTTCTCCCCAATTTTTGATGCTTCTGTAGATACCTCAAGTGCCTGCTGCGTCTCGCCAGTGATAGACACAATACAAAATACAAAAGCCAAACGGGCAAAGCATTCGGGAGAATCGATTCAATTGATCAGGGTCAATGCAGTACTGGTATTTTGGTCTGGTGACAGTTGCTGTAAGCATAGCTGGCATATGCCGGTTTGACTCGTAAGTGACTCGAATGTGGCGTACTATAACAGCATGAGGGCATGTTTCCTGAGCCCTCCATTGTATGGAGATCGTCACAGTATGGAGTTAACACAGTCTAGAACATCTGCGCTGGTACCCCCGGGCCCAGACTGGATGTCCCCGTAGTTGACCTCTGGCATGGAGATGGGAGAACAGAAGGGGGTGTGCCTCGCGAGGGGGGTCGCACGCATAAGAATACAGTACAGCCCGCTGGGCAAAGGGCCATACAGGTGGGCCGATAGTCAGACTTGTTCCTCTCTTCGAAAAAGATTACCCATCGTGATGGTAGCTGCGTACACTGGGTACAGTCGCATCCCCTCAGAGCAGGCCCTACTGTAATGCTGCTACGTTGCTGCATAACAGTAATTCGGCCCCTCTAGAATCCTCTCGTCCTCGGAAAGGCGGGATGTCCTGTGGGTATTCGATGCATCTCAGATACCACAAGTCACGGGGTAATTTATGGCTGAGGATATTTGGGCTGATGCCCCAGCGGTGAAACAGCGTTGTGAATATTTCCGTGGATAAATCCTGGCATGCGGAAAGTGGACTCAGAGTAGAAGGCCAAGTGATTATAGGAGATCGCACTGTTTTCGCACGCAACAAGAATCTCGTACGGTACGAGCTCGGCAGGAGTTGTGCAGTGAATGAAGCTTGGTCTTCATCTTGCGAGTCGCCGATAGTATTCGCCTTCATCCAGAAATGAGGTACAAACCTACAGTAGTTAAGTCCCTCAGAAGCTAGCCCCGCAACGTGCACAGCCGGCCCGGCCGCCGCCAAGTCCCTGATCGCAGTTGGGTGCCAGGGCGGATAATCTATGCATCCTAAATGTAATCAAGCTCAGTTTGGGACTGGTCAAATGAACTAAGGGGAATAGGAAGAAAATACGAAAAGTTGAATATATACTTATAGCTAGAATCACACGAGAATGATAAGGTAACCACAGTTCTAACACAATCCATAATATGACCTCGAGAATCGCTTCACACCAGGTCCCGAATTAATATGAGATGGTTTCTCGCAGTTTACTTGTTCTTACAGACGAGCTACTGGTATAAGGCCTTTCAATACACGAACACACGCTAAACGAGTATGCGATGCCTAATCTCAAAACAAGACGCTGAGAAAAGGGGTAGCAAGAGATTACCCGAATGGATCCGAACGACGGCGAGATGTCAATCATGGACATCAAGAAGTGATCATCAATGCTCAGCAGATGATCACAGAATGGTTAATATGGCATGAGTGATAAAGAGAAGGTTCTAACAGGCAGACGGTACCGGCAGAAACATAGAAATTAGCGAAGTAGAGAACGCATATGAAGGGGACCAAACCCTGTAAAAGTCCCACGAATATGATTAAGAAAAGATACATCGGAACCCGAAAAATAGCTTTAAAAACATAGAACCAGTAGATCGCCAATCACAGAGATTGAGGGTACAGGCCTACAAGGGGGGAGAAGGTGGGATGCTGGAGGGGAGGATGGGGACGGGGTGCGTCAGAGAGTGGAGCGATACTTCAGTATTTTTGGAATGGAGACTCGGGATCTCCAGTGACTTTGGCGTTTCAATGATTTGTTCCCTATCAACCTTAACGCGCCCTTGCATGTTCACCTTGCACGAGGGACGAGTCAAAAGCAGAAGCTGAGGCCTGACGACCAGGAGCAAGAGGACATTCATTGCGCCTGACAGATTCCAAATACAGGTGGCAATCCAATGAACCACCGGTGGGACTTCTTTGTGACCGTATAATGACCACCGTACGGCTGAGCAGGGAAGGAGCACGAAAGCATGTCCAAGGGGGTAACTGAATGTAAGTGGGTTGTGAGCGACGGTTTGCATCTCAAAAGATGGTATATATAGCTTACAAAAGCATTCGTCGTGCGTTGTGCCTCTGTGTGTATACTGACCCGAGATTTTGTTTAGGGGTGTGCATGCGAAACTTGTACCACTTCTTGTCGTCGACCGACAACCGACCCTCCGACCACAGGTACAACGGGACGTAAAGCAATATCGACAGAAATAGCGTCATCCACAGCAAGATGGATTGGCCACCTAGGCGATCGCCCACATAAGAAGAGCTAATCCAACACCAATACTACGGATGATGTCAGTGGCGGGAACAGAATGTGAAAGAGAAAGGAACTAAATAACGCACAGGAGTAGGGACTTCATAATGCTTGTGGATGGCAGGCCCAATGCTAACCCAGAGCGTAACATAACAGAATACGAGGAAAACCATGCCGGCAGCAAAGCAGCGTGCTTTAGATCCTACCCGCCACAGAGCGGATACGAATGTGTGGACGGCGAGGAGCTGATAAGATGTGTATCTGTTATTACTCTCGGACCCCAAGGACATAGGGTGAATTAGACAAACCAGGATAATTGCTGCTTCGCCGACCTCGCCAAATTGCCGAATTACCCCTTGTGCTGTGCAATACGGTCCGGCTGCGACGATTCCGTTGTAAGCCCACCAGACACTGAGGAGGCCACCCATGGCCTGCCAAATGTCGAATCCGAGGAGGGCCGCCTACCACACAATCCAGACTTAATGAACCGAATTGCAGTGGGTAAATCACTAGACTGACCATATATATGTCAAAAGGCCGAGCAAATAACTTCCAGTCATTCCTCGGGACGTTTTTTCTGTACCATAGGTAGTTGCGCTGTGCATCATCTCATTACACCGTACAGACATGTGCAAGGATGAGATGGACTTACACCAATCCAGATAAAGACGGAGAACACAGAAATGATACTAAGGAACGACACTCCTGTTGACAACTGTACGCGGGATGAATACAAGAAGAGGAAAGTCAGGGCCGGGTGCTCACAGTCAAAGCAAAGGCTTGCTGGCTTGTTAAATGTGTGATCGAGTGGTTGGGGTGGTCCAGGGTAGATAGGGACTGGTGATACTGCTGCGTATTACAGACAGTCTCATTGATGCCATCGACCACGGTCATGCTTGTCGTTGAGAGCGGGTGTCGAGGTAATGGACGGGCAGTGACACCCTGTTGTCAGCCTAAAGGATGAGGAAATGAGGGGGGTGTGGAACATGAATTGGGGCGAACTTCTGTGTTTTTATGAGAGAGCATGCAGAACGCCCAAATAACCGCCATGTGTTCATAACTAGAAGAGTTTGGGGGTAGGAATGCCCAGCATTAATACACCCTCTATTGGGTGCCATAGGCACACCCATACGAGTGTAGTGGAAGGCCAACAGATGGAGCAATCCTACCCTGCTGATTTACGCATAATTTGTCAGGGTTGCAGAGCATCAGCGGAGTGTGTGTGGCCTACCACTTTGACTCCAGGTGTAGGGTGTCGCAGACGGAGAAAAAAAAAATCAATTAATTAATTTCATACCATATATAGTAAGTCGATCGCTTGTCCGCTTGTCTGACCATTGTCATTGTCGCTCCACGCTCCACGACTACACCCACACCCCCATGGTTAAGCTTAGCCTGGCTGGTATGCCTGAACATGTAATTGGCCCGTGGCGCAGTGACGCCCGGTCACCACCATCTCAAGTGCAAATGCCAAATACGGAAAATATACGAAACATTGCTGAAGCTGCTACAAATTATAGTGCTGGAGTACAGTACCTGTAGTGTATTCGGATACAACTCCCGAACCAGCAACGACGCCATGAAACCGCGAGCGCAAATCCAAGTCGAAAACATTATGTAAATGAACACGGCATGGCCACCCACTCATTATAGTACCTTGTATCGGTTTCAGGAATACATGGTAGCTATGATGCGTGCGCTAACCTTTGTTCTTAATGAATGCGACTGACACCGTCACTCTTGGCTTTTCCCGTGTCTATCATTTGCGCAATTGTGTTGAGCCGGAGACTGTCGCCATAACTGTATTCGTGTAGGCATGCGACCCAACTTGGGCGAATCGAAGTGAAGTCATCGCTGAATGATGAGACTGCTCAGATACAACGACTTGAACGCTATCCAAGTGATCCTCCCGTGTAGAGTTGTCACGAAAGTAGACGCGACTGTTTAGGTTCACCAAGAGCGTGTTGGAATATCTGGACACACTTGTGAGCATTCTAGCCCCATGCAATTAACACCTGCCACACACACATCTTCCCGATGATCTGAACCCTAACCCACATCAGCGGATGTAAGAGGAAAGAGAAAGAGAAAGAACATGACATACATGAACATAAAATATCCGTCATGCTGTATAGAAGGTAAATGTCAGAAGATATAAGACGAGACAGCTCAGTTTTTAACATACAGGGAAGGCGACAGCGAGTATGAGACAGAAAATAGTCGTGCCGGCTCGAATGCGACGACGCAGATGAAATAGACGTTCATATCGGATTGAGGAAAACGTACCAGTGAGGGCATTTGTTTCAATAGTAAAACGCACAATGCGTAATATCAAGGAATTTGTGAACCGAGCTCGATCCATTCGTGTCCGTGAGAACTGCAGAAAATTTAGACCAGCACACAGAGGAATCTCCAAATTTTACAAAGAAAAGGAAGCGGCAAAGGAAGACGTACGAGCAAAACCATTACGAAGGCAATGAGGACATCCACCACTGCACTCGGGATTACCCATAACTGATGCCACAAATGATCAACGCTGCAGTGCGCGGAACGGAAGATCGAGACCATACATATAAATTCATCCTCGAAACTATGAACCGCCTGAGTATGAGAGACTAGATCGACGCATCACGAGTCGTTGAGTGTCGGGTTTGTAAAGAGCGTTTGCCGTACTTGCCTTGACCCCGCCCCACACCGAGATGAAAGATTGAAGGATTGAAAGCTTGACGCAAAGCACCAACTCAGGTGGTTAGAAATAGGAGGCTTGGAACAATCCACGTACTACAGAGACGATTACACAGAGCATAAATAATCGCCTGTCTGAAGTCCAGATCCGGTAACAGAAATATTGTTGGACAATGATTGACATGATCGCATGGCTTATTGGTATGTCAATAGGATTTAGATAAGGGTTCTTCAGATATTCCGTGTTTCTGGATCCTTTCATGAACAAGAAATAGACATCAGCCCCATTTAAAGTTGTTTGGGCAGTCTCGAATAGCCAGGTGAAACAGGCTGATGAGAGAACCTCGTTACTTGATAGAGGACGGAAGAGGCTTATAGTACTCGCCTAGACATTTCAAGGTGCGTCTATCTCTTGGGAAATTGTAGCCGTACTCATCTGCGAGCGGGGTCAAAGCGATAGCTAAAGTTACAAGACGAGACTCGTACATGTCTGGACGCAAAGGACACCGTATAGTGCTGCATTAACAAGGGGACCGAGGAGCTGGGCATATGATTAAGAACATTAGTCGACTAGATGACGGAAGGACTTGCACGCACAATCGGGGCGATCCTGGAAAAGGTCGACATCATGGTCGAGGAATCATCACAGTTGACGTACTTTCTGGATATATCAGGACTGGTCGACGCTGGCCGGGTGGTGGATAGCGGCGCGGCAATTGTCAAGGAGTCAGACATTGGCCAATCGTTTCTCGGAGGGAGGTGGAGAACTCGAATAAGTTGAACAGGATGAAGTGATGGAGCCTATATAACAAGCTTCGGCAAACCATGCGTGCCCATGGCACGGTGTAAAACGTGTAATGGCCATTTTGGTAGAACAAATCTTGCGGATTGCAGGAGCAAGTGCGGGACCACAGAGGGGTGGGGGCTACGAAACACCTTATGAAGGCCGGTGAATCTGTTGCTTGTGATCATTTGGCACATCAACCGTATCTGAGGTTCAAGGCGTGGCCGGATTCTAACAGCTTCTCGAGACGTGGACTCAAAGTCCGACGACTGTAAAACAAGGAACGCCGTTACACGGTGCCATATAGTAGGCAGAGGATCGAGAAAACAGATCGAATACATACTTACGTAATTGTATCTCGCTCACTTGTTGCTCAACTATTGCGCAGTAGCACATTCTGGACAAGTCTTGTTTCGAGACAACCAGTGTGTGTAATCGCGTTACGATGGGACAGGAAAGTGCGTGTGTTTGTCATACATGCCACAGTTGCTCACACACACCCGCCAAATAGTTTGATTTCCGAGCCCGAGACAGAGGTTACATTGCCCCATAAGGACACTTTTTAATTCATTTGAGTGCGCCCTGGGCGCAGAACTTATGTAACGACCCTTCGGAATCGTCCGTCGGTCACCACAAACCCGACGGATGTTCTTTCGATCCGGACAAAGCCGGACTCCAAATAATTCACAATGTTCGTTAGGATAAGACTCAATATACACTGGCAGCGGTCAATCACGGTGTGTTCAGTCCCAAGTACACAACAGAACAAAACAAAACAGGTGTCCCTCAGACGGGCCGACCACACTGGTCAATCCCCGTTCCTCGCCCCGTCAAAGGTGGTGCACTCGCTACTCTAACACGGGTTGGCCCGAGAGCCTCGTTACGAGTTGCTGGGGTGAGATGCCTTTTAGAAACGCATGATAACTGAGGCGGCAGAAACTCTAGCACTAACCTTGGTTCTGAGCGAATGATACTGACATCGTCGCCTTTGCCCTTTCCCAAGTCTATCGTGTGCGGAATCGTCTCGAGCTGTAAACTGTCGCCCATTGTGGTCTCATGGACAGACAACCTATCTTGGGCAAATTGAAGTGAAGTCATAGCTGAACGATGAGACTGTTCAATTGCCAAGGGCGCTACAAATTGATCGCTTTCCACGTGGCCTCCCCGAGGAAAGTAGATGCGATTATTTAGGTTCACCAAGAGCGTGTTGGAATATCTAGAAACCCTTGTTAGCACTTTGGTTCTATGCGGTCACCTTTGATTGAAACAAATCAGTCACATTTTCCCAATGATCTCGCCTCTTGTGTCCATGTAAGTAGCAGCGGGAAGAAAGGAAAGACGAAGAACATACCTAAACACGAAATATGTGTCATGCTTTGTCGAAGACAAATGTCAGAGATACAGTGAGGCGGAGAAATTTTAAACCTACGGGGAAGGAGACAGCAAGTGTAAGACAGAGAATAGCTACGCCAGCCTAAAAGGTGGCAACCCGAGTGAGACAAACATCCGTATGTGTTAGGTTAGGCCAAGCGTACCGGAGAGGACGTTTGTTTCGACAGTAAGACGCACCACGCGTATCATTATGAAATTAGTAATTGAGTTCCATTGGTACGCGTCCGTGACAGCTGCGGCAGCATCACCCCGGTGCATAGACGAATCAAAAAAATGAAAACCAAAATCAGGCGAGGGAACACGTACCAGCCAAATCATGGCGATGGCAATGAGAATGTCCGCCATAGCTAACGTGACAAGATATCAATCGTGATGGTGAATAGGATGGAAAATCGACTCCTTACATATATATTTATGCTCGAAACTATGAACCGCCTGAGTATAAGAGACTAGGTCGACCCTTTAGGTTCCAAGCTTCTCAAGAGCGCTGTGCAGTGCAGTGCTTGCCTTAATCCCACCCCATGCCGACATGAATGATTGAAGTATTGAAAGCTTCATGCAAAGCACAGAGTAAGGGAGTTTGAAAACAGGAGAACTCGAAAGAATCCACATACCATCGAAATCACTATGCAGAGCATCAATAGTCGTCTGTCCAACGTCCAGATCCTGTGGCAGAAATATTGTTGGACGATGAATGACATGGTTGTATGACTTATTGGTACGTCAATAGGAGTAAGGTGGGGGTTCTTTAGACGTCCCACATTTCCGGCCTCATTCAAAGCCGTTTGAGCGGTCTCAAACAGGAAGACGAAGTAAGCTAAGTAGGGGATGTCATTACTTGATAGCTTGCGGGTGATAGGAATCTCACCCAAGCATTTCACGATACGTCTATCGTTTGGGAAGTTGTAGCTGTACACATCTGCGAGTGGGGTCAAAGGGATAGCTAAGGCTACAGGATGAGGCTCGTACAGATCCGGACGCAAAGGGCGCCATATAAAGCCCAGTTGACAAGGGGACCGAAGGGCTGGGCGTGGTGCTGAGAAGGTCAGCCGAATATGCACCAGAAGAGCTTGGGCGCACAATCGGAGCTGTTCTAGGAAAGGACGAGATCATCGTCAAAGGCAAATGCCAAAGCTTGAGATCGACGTACTCTCTGGCTATATCAGGTGGGATAGGTGACGTGGTCATGGTAGGTATCAGCGCGGCATATGTCAAGGAGGCGGACATTATTTATTCGTATCTTGGAGAGAAGCGGGGGACGCGAGTATCGGATGGGTCGGTGAGAGTACACATACGCTGGCCCATGAACACGACGTTACAGGTTTGCAAGACCAAGCTGGGCGAGCCTGGTGGCAGCTACTCTCAGGCTTCCCAGTGGAAGATGGGGAGTTTGGAATTGGCGTCCCTTACGTCTGGCGCATCAACGGAGTGAAGCCTATCTAAGGTTCGAGTCGGCATACAGTAGCTGAATTCAAATGCTTACTCGAAACGGCAACTTCAGGTTAGAACAGGAACGTAGTAGTTATGCGACGTCCCGTCATGGTGGACCCGAGTCAAGATAATAGTCCGAATACAGTTGTAACTCACTCACTTCTTGCCAATATCACGAAAATAGCGAGCAATGCTAGTAGCATCTTCCGACTAGGTATTCCTTTCTGCAGACGACCAGTTGGGTTCCAGGAAGGAGGAAAGGGTACTGCCGCATTTGTCCAAGAGTCACGGCTATGCACGGACCGGTATCCCACCAAATCATCTGTCACGGATTCAATAATAGTTTGTTTGATTGCCAGCAACGGTGGATACTCGGTAGATCCACATCGCCAACCAAGACTCCAGATGCCATTTTTTCTCTGTGAATCCACCCAAGTACAGCAAGAACCGCACGTAGCATCTTGTGCTTACAAAATGAGCCATACTCGTCTTCATCTTTCCGTTGAACCTTCAGTTTCCTGGCCCCCAAATCCCCAGAAGAAAAACGCCGATGACTGTCCAGATATGACAGTATGCAATTCAGTTGAACGGAGAAGTCGTGCCGATGACTGTAACGTGCAGAAGCGATGTAAATTCTTAGCAGCGGCGATCAGTCGCATAGACCCGATTCTCAGCAATATACCAAATCCATCTTGTTTCTGCCGACCAGTGCTGTACAGTACTGTACAGTATGGATACAATAACTCGGGCAGGAGGAACCCAGCGATTCAATAGTGGATTTTCGCATTCATCCATTCTCGCCTGACTACAACTCCGGGTGCAATGAAATAACATTGAGATATCACCGCCATTCGATCGTGACGCGGACGTTCCATCTACGCAG
>QFEY01003551.1:0-94761 GCA_003316435.1 Russula virescens | reverse complement strand
ATACGGCATCGAACGATGGAAGGCAAGGTAAAGTCAGAATTCAGATACGGGAACGTTGCAAGGCGCGCGCGAACAGAAAAGGGGAAAAAATGGATCAAAAAAAAGTTTGTAAGACAAGGGTAGATACATCGGGTGAAACGCCTCATACGATCAGAATTTTTGTAAATGCGGAGGGGCGCGGAGGGGGATGGAGAAGAGGGGGAAGGTGGGACACACCTGATGAGCACGACAGATCAGATCCAGATCATGTTTTTGCAAAAACCGAGATACGACGTCGGGGCCAAACGCGAATGATACACCGCGATCGTTCTCGGACCAGCCAGTCATGTTTTCTTCCGGATCAGACCAAAGTAGGTCACAAAGGATGCCTATGAAAAACGAAAAGCGCAAAAAAGCAGGGCACAAAAAAATTTAACAAAAAAAAACAGAAAAAAAAGAGTATAAACGGATGAGGGGCAGGAAGGGGAGAAAGAGCGAAAGCCCTTGGACCTCATCCTTCCCCGCACCACGTATGGTTTGATCTTGGTCGTTATCATATACGTACCAGCTTCTGGGACGTCCGTCGGTCTCGCCATACGGATAATCTGCTCCATGGATTGCAGGTCGGGGCTCAGTCCCCCGTGCATCGCAAGCACCTTCCTGCTGATCATGGCGGCGACAGGTAGGCAGTTGAAGCATTGCGTGAACGTCCTCCATAACTTGATATTGTGGCGGCGTTTGCCTAAAAACGAGAGGGAATGCAGCACATAAGCCGCCAGAGAGATGTCAGTTTTCCGAATCGGTTGTTACCAAAACGGAAAGGGGATGGACTGGTGTGGGAGTGGTGGGGTGTACACGGTACGGTACTAGCAATGCGAACCGAAAAAAGGGGGCAAGGGAGAAAGGAAATGATGCGAACATTCGTCGTAGAAGCCGTAGATCCGGTTGATGTTCGCGGCCTCGTGGTTGCCGCGGAGCAAGAAGAAATTCTCAGGATACTTGATCTTGTATGCCAGCAAAAGGCAGATGGTCTCGAGCGACTGCTTGCCGCGGTCAACGTAGTCGCCGAGGAAAAGGTAGTTTGCGTCTGGCGGGAAGCCGCCGTACTCGAACAGTCGCAGGAGATCGTAATATTGCCCGTGAATGTCGCCTTGTGACGTCATGTCAGTGATGAAACATGGGGCGGTTCATCAAGGGCGACGCAGGCGGGCCGCGTCGGAGGGATAGATGTATGCATACGCACCACAGATTTTGAGGGGTGGCTCTAATTCGAGCAACATGGGCTGATTCATGAAGATCTCGCGAGACCTGTTACACAGGTACTTGATCTCATGCTCTTCGAGGTCCACCGATCTCCCTGGTCTGTGTCTGCGCACTGTTAAAAACAAACGAGGAGTGTTAGTCCGCTCTAACATCTATCTTACGAAAATAGAAGCCGAGAAAGAGAATCGTAGGATTACGGCCGCGGAAAGGAAGGCGGTGAAAAGTAGCGAAAAGAGTAAGAGGGACGTGGCGAGTACTCTTAACCCGCCATCTTCCTCTATCTTATCATGAACGGCGCGGGTGGGCATGAGAACAACAAAGCACCGACAGGGCGTAAGTCGGCACTCTTACGAACACGTGTTTGGAGAAAACAGGAGAAAGTGCCACGCACCTGCGACCAAACGATCGATGATCGAGTCAAGATCGACCTCCGGGTCTCCCATATGAATGCACCGGAACACGACAGATTTGAGAAAACGGGGCTTGGAGGGGATGCTGCTTCAAACGTTCGGGGGTGACGTCGGTAGCAAAAAAAAAGGGAAAAAGATACACGAAGATAAGAAGATAGCTGGCTGCGGAGTGGAGAAAGATAGGCAAATCCGAAACGCAGTCGCGATTAGGTGGGGCTTTCGTACGGGTTTCGTGCCACACACACACTGCCACTACCAGCAGTGCAGTAGGCCAAAAATCCGATAAGAATAAAAAAGGACTTGTACTTTTCTTCCCTTCCTTTTCACTCCTTTGTCCTTTGATGATCGTGGCGATACCTTGAGGTACTTGGTACTGCTTATCTGAAACCGGGTGAAGGGGTGGAAAGAGGGAAGGGGAGCGGCCGTATACTCCCGACGAGGCCAACTAGGGAAGTGGTGTACTAGCACTGGTTGATTACCCACAGGCGCGGGTGGTGTTTAGACTAGACACACTGCCCCCACCCACTCTGGTGCGGTGCGGCGTCATTTCTTGCCAACCCCCAACCCAAATTTGCAAAAAGGGTGGTGTTGCTGGCGGCTCGAACGTGCTCGCGCGCTTATCGACACACGGGCGTCGTGGAGCACTCTAGGCCCTGCGCCACACTAATTTATCGAGACCCAAAAGAGGGTTTTGGATGGAAATGCCCCGTGTTGGAGGGTTGCGTTGGTTGGAGGTTCAGTCCCAAGCGGTGCAACCAACTGGCAACTGGCTATAACCCGGCCCGAACTTCCGGAATGGTGTCATGTTTTATGAGTGTTTTATGAGCGGCCAGCACATACAGTACTAGTAGTATGTGGGGAGAGTTATACACACAGCAACGTGGTCGATCTCGGCGTATCCTAGATCATTACTACTCCACGTGTATTCAAAATTTGAATATTTGAACGCCGGGTCGCGAGTCACCTGAATCAAGCGTACTCTCTCGTTCTTAGAGTGGGCTGATAGCTTCCAGAAGTGACTATCACCCGCCCGAATGGTCGACCACTAGCATAATCGACGCAACATCTCTGCCATATTGTCATCCCCACAGGGTCAGAACAAAAGGGGATGATGGTCACGAGGTCTATCAGAAGGGGACGCCAAGAAGCTCACTTTAAATGAAAAAGGTTTGTTCGGAATTTCAGGGATAAGGAAACACGACGCGTGTCCATAGCGCATATAGGCTTCACTAGTACTGAATAATAAGATGAAATCACAAGAAAAGAAAGACGGAAAACAGGGCGAAACATCGCGGAAAGATATGTATGGCGTTTGGCTGAGGCTGACAGCGTCCAAGACGGTTCGATCACTCCCCTCCTGCTTCTGCTTCTGCGATCGCGCCGGTCTCCCTCGCCTCTTCTCCTATGTGGTGAGGTCCAACGTGTGATGCTTTCAGTTGCGACGGGGACGCGCTGCTGACTTCGGCTGTCGCGTCACGGGGGGTGATTACTGCGGCGGCGCGGTGGCAAAGACGACGAGTACCTTGGCGAGGCGAGGATGATTGACGGCGCTGACCAACCAGGTAAATTTCTATTTCTATTTAGGTGTCATATCCAAAATTTTAGTTGAGGGAGGCATTAAGGTGTCAAAAATGGTGACATGTGACAATATCCATATTGGGAAGTTTTTTGCGACGGGAGATAACACACCAATCGAACCCGCACTCTTTACCCCCCGTCACATATTCCCAACACCTGCGTTCTCTGTGTTGTGGGTGCGTCCCCGTTTAGTTAGGGCTCGTGATTTGAGTCAGCAATCAGTACCTTGGTGTACGTAAAGGCATGCTACATGATTCTGCGAAGGGTTGAAGGAACGACGGTTGACGGGAAAAGACAATGTGTCACTGCCCTGTACCAGGAAAGGTGCATAGTGATGTACACAATAAAAACGACCATTCACACGAACAGAAAGGCTGAACGATGGCAATGCCTGAGAAGAATGTGCATGTAGTCATCAACGTTTCTCCAGGAAACGTCAAGAGATGCGAGCCTGCTGGTCCGTGGGCTAGCGCCCGCCTCTACGTAGTGACGTGTAAACCGGCTTGTCCGGCTTGTTTGTTTTGTCCCGATCTTTTGCCTTCCGATCACGCTTACTTTTACCTACAACGGGGCTCGGGGTGTCTGTAGGGGACTGTGGAATGTGGGAATTCGAACTACTGGCCGCGGTCCATATTGTTGAGGAGATTGGACTCCAAGCGTCGGACTGATCAGGACTGGTGGTTGGTATTGGACGTATATATTGGGTCAACCTAACGTCAAGTTGGGCGTGAAGAGTGCCATCTGCATCAACGAGTGCTAGCGACCTATAGAATGAGGTGTCAATAGAAAGAAGTGGAAAGAGAATGCGTATTGACGAACTCATTAACCCAGTGGAGGCCCATGGGCCCATCATCCAGTCGCACCTTGATCGCATTTCTGGAACCTGATTCAAGTGCGTATCCTTCACCGCCAACAGGAACCGAAAAAATAGATTCATTGTTGTCAGACATATGGTCTTGATGAGAGTGTCCGGAGACGCGGAGATTGGCATGCACACATGCAGGCGTGGATTCGTTCGCCAGCTCAAGTGAGAATACCCACTTGTTCTCAGACGGACCGCCTGGCGCATGTTCCGTGGTTGCAGAGAATGTGGCCGTCCAAATCCGTTCTGCATTCAACGACATTAGATGGTAAATTATCTGAGATCTGACGGAGGGATAGACAGAGCCTACCAAACGTGACAAATTCGACTTTGACAATCGCAGAAACGTTCATTCGCAGCCGGAATCGGTGGATCTTCATGTGGGCGATGAAAGCACTTGTGCGGCCCCGCATCTCATCCACTTCGACGATGTCCCCTCCGCCCGAGGGACCCAGGAACATTCGGTCCCTCATGGAAAGTGGAGAAAGCCCCTGAAAGTTCCAAAACAAGTGTTGGAGGAGAGTATTATCGGATGTCAACATGCACGCAAGGCGGACGGAAGATATTGTAGCCTCCTTTAGTGATCCACACGCGTTTAAGAGGGCTGTTATAATAGCGTCAGAGATCTTGGCGTCGCCTTCTGGTGATGTCGCGGGCCTATTGAGTATAGCCCAAAATACTGGTGTCTGCCCCTCGATGAGTGGTTCCTGTAGGACGGTAGAGAGGTCCAGGCCGACATTTTTGCATGCTTGGAGACAGGTCGAGAAGACGGATATGAGATTTTCTTCAGAGGGACGTCCACTCAAGAGTAAAGACCGGATGCAAAATTTGACAGTCTCCCTTGCTTTTGCCTGCGCTGCGGCAAAGCGGCTTACTTCCTCCCCTCCTTCTCGCGCGGTAGCTTCCTCTTCTACGGCCTGTAGTCTCACCATTTCAATCTTATCCCCTGCCTCTTCAGCGGGTTTCCGTGATCCTTGCCCCTTACTTTGTGCCGTTGGGTCGCGACTTGCCTTGGACAACTTCAGGGGAAAGAATGGGCGGAATACTGAACGGGACTTAGTGACTTGTGTATTTAAGGATGTAGAATGGTGCTTTGAAGGGGAGACGTGAGGTTGCGGAGATAACGGGGATGCGCGAGGTGAAGGGGTGAATTGAGTAGCAGGAAGAGATGGTGGATGAGGGGAAGGCGCGACAGTGGCTCGAAACGGCGGTTCTGACTGGCCAAGATTTGCGGTAGGTTGTTGCCGCTCTATGGGGATGATAATTCTGGGCCTTGTAGGCGGATGTAAAGGTCCGGAAGGACCTTTAAGACGACTCGAGGGCCGAATTTGTGTCGGCGTGGCAGAGCGAGAGGACAGATGAGGGAGGAGCGTGTCTGAAGAAACGTTGAGAGTTGGATAAGTGTAAGGCTGCACCGACGCGCCGGGATCATGCCTATCTTGCATGGGTTCTTGGTCCCGTTCCAGAGACGTAGTAGCTCGAGGTGGGGCTCTGAAGGGCCGGGATTTGTGGTAGGCTGTTGTCGTTCTAAGGAGGTTACAATCCTGGGCCTTAGAGGTGAGGGTGAAAGGCGAGATGGCACTTCAGGGCGATTCGAAGGCCGAATTTGCGTCGGCGTAGCAGAGGGAGAGGGCAATGGGGAGGCAGGGGACGGGAGAAATGTTGCTTTTGCTTTTGCTTTTGCATTTGGCAATTCATTTGAGGCGGGTTCCTAGTTTTGAGTAACACTGATAACAGTTGGGATGAGAGCCCAATGTCTGTCATAAAATGATGCGGTCAAGCAAGATAATTCCACCTTCAAAAAGCGTGTTTCACCTACTCTGATTAGATAGCATTGGAAGCATAGCTGCCCGTTGTTTGGAGGATTGTTACTTACTGACAGACGATCGATGTGGGCGCCAAATAAAAATTACCTGTAAATAATTCGATAAATATTACATAGTGGGAACCGCCGCGAACCTTATGTGGGACTTCCGGAGAAATTCCGTCACCGCTTCTGGTTGGAGGGATGCTGGTGAATGGGAAGAACAATATAATTGATAATCAAATAGTTTTTTTTTGACACCATTTATGTACGCCTCAGGACATGTAACACTTCTATGCGTCGGTATATGTTCTCCTACGTATATCCTCGTTCATAAGCCCTAACTATTCCACATAGCCCTATAGCTATCATTTCGGGACGTGTAATGCAGTGATATCGGCGAGACGTTGGCGCGACAGTAATCAACTTGACATTAGTGGGAACGCCTCCCGAATGCAAAACTTGACGGTCTCCCTTGCCTCCTTCTGCTGCAGCAAGGTCGCTTCCTCTTCTGCAGTCTGTAGTCTCGCCATTTCGGCCTTATACCTTGCCGCGAGTTTTCATAACCCTTGCCCCATGATTTGTGCTGTTGAATGGAAATCAGAGTTCTCTGCCCGCCCTGGAAAAGCCCTGCGAAAGATGGTACTCTACCCGGCGTTTCAAAGTTGGCGACTTGGTACTCAATCACGTGTCCTCGTCAACAACCACATATGCGAGGCGATGAATGCTTGTACTCTGTACTCTACTAATAGCGATACACTCCTTCCCTGCACGGCCTGACAATTGCTAACCAATTTTAGCATCGGGTGCCTATTTGCTAGTGTATGAGCGTGCCCACAACCCCCGCTCTCCAGTGGCTCGGACTCGGACTCGGACTCGGACTCGGACTGGGAAACCGAATGGATAACAGGCAAACTGCCAACAATTATTCCAGCGATTCACTGCCACCGTTCTCCGTCGGCTTGGTCTCTAGACTGCGTGCCTTCATGCCGTTCCCATAATAGCAAGTCAGTACGCATGCAATGGGAGAAAAGTGACTCAGAATTACACTCGATGTCTTCGTGCTACGAGTGCTCGCATCCGAGTGCTAACCACGCCGCCATTGACCCCCTTTAATGGAAATTGAAGGAGAATAAAGTCTTTGACGGGACTTGATGGGAATCAGACATGAAGGCCAATCAGTGCAGACCTGGGACACTTTTCTGTAAGCAACGGCGGCGTCCTTTCAGTCCACTTCAAGAACATCTACATATACGATCCAGTAGACTGAGGGAATAGGATTTACTAGATTAAGGGTGTAAGGGATCGGGATAGGAACAATGAGTTCAACAAGAACGAACGATGCACTCAGACGACTGCAGATTGGTATCGTACAGTTTCGAGAGGATCATAGATATCACAGAGAGGGAGCCGAGGATCTGATATACAAGAACGGCAAAAGTAAGAATATACACGGCATATATGACATTCCAGGGTTCATTCCTAGGTGAAAGGCTAGGTCTGAACAATGCGAGCTCAGGGGCGTTGTAAACAGAATGTCTCAGCACTATGGAGCTAGTCGATTGTGTTGGGTATCGAATGCAGGAGGTTAGGGTAGTAAGCTCGTATAGTGGTGTATATCGGTGCTGCTTTCAGATGCGACCCAGGCGCCTTCTTTACAGTCGTTGGTAAGAGAATAATCGGGGTCTGTCACTGAGGGAAGGCCGTCATCAGGTCAAGATGGGTTATGTCCTACTGCGATTGACAACGGCCCCAGGGACCAAGTAGTGTAGGACGGAAATCTGGCCAAAGTAGATAGACGACGCAAGTTTGGGACCCATAGCCGAGGAGGAAAGGGGTGAGTTTTACAGGATCCGTTTACCTAACTGTTGGTGCAAGTTGGAAAGCCCCCGCAGGGCCTCGAAGCTAGGTCGCACCTAAGGATAAATATAGTACTAGTAACCACATTTCATACAATGGGATAAGGGCCCCGAGATCGCACCACACCGCGGACAGCGTATAGCTCCTGGGATTGAAAATGATGGCTCAACGGTCAGCCTGTGGTGCAGTAAAGTCAAAGTCCGATCTATCACGTACCCCTTGATGGTGGCGACGGTGGGCCCGTGGGTTGGATAATGAAGCCGGGCGCACGTGTGGGGTATGGATCCTGCTGGTGCTGCCATTGTTGCTGATGATGGGCGGAAGGAGGTTGTTGTTGTTGATAGTGGTGGGTTTCGGTGGATGGAGGTTGCTGTTGCGGACTTCGTGAAGAATAATCTTGTCCCCCGTGCTGGTGCTGCGCTTGCTGGGTATGACCAGGTTGCGTACTAACATCGTGTGGTACAGAACGTTGTAGTGATATGGAGCGGCGAGGCTGGCCGTAATGCTCAGGCGATCGGTATTGTTGCTCTACAGACGGCTGATATGCCGGGTCTTGAATGAGGGCGCCATGAAGTTGACTCTGGGGACTAATATACGGTTGAGCCTGAGGGGGTTGCACATAACGCGGGTCCGCTGGCAGATCCAAGCAGCACCATCATGACCACCATCAGTGCGCGCTAATAAGAACATCTGGCAGTGCTTACATTCCCGGCTTTGCACCGATCCATAGGATTCGGTGGGTTGCACCTGGCTGGGGGCGGTTGCCCGGGTAGCTGACGAGAATTGACTCGTTCGTGAGACGCTGCCAACTTGAGCAGACGGAGAAAGGGGAGAGGCCCTTCTGATATCGCTGCCAACCTGAAGTCTTGGAAGTGGTACAACTATGCTGGCATCAGAGTTCGAACCATCAAAACAGACAAGGGGATCCACACCGCGGCTATTACCAGGTTGATAAGTGTGTCTCATGGAATAAAATGGGGGAAACACTGGACGTGAATTAGTGATTTCTGTACTTAAGGATGCAGAATGGGGCCGTAATGGGGAGACATGGCGTTGCGGAGATAGCGGAGATGTGCGAGGTGGAGGGGCGAAGCCAGTAGCGAAAAGTGATGGTGGGTGAGGGGAAGGCACGGCCGTAGCTCGAGATTGTGGCTCTGACTGGCCAGGACTTGCGGTAGGTTGTTGCTGTTCTATGGGGATTACAACTCTGGGCCTTGGAGGCGAAGGTAAAGGTTGAGAAGGCTCTTCAGGGCTCATCGAGGGCCGAATTTGTGTCGGCGTGGCGGAGCGAGAGGACAGATGAGACAAGAGCGGGACTGAAGAAACGTTGGTAGTTGGACATTGGATTGACGATTCGTTCGTGAGGTCGGATTCCAGGTTTTGGGCAACGTTGGATAACCGTCGGGATGGGTGCCCAATGCCTGTCATAAATAATGCAGTCAAGCAACGTAATTCGACCTCCAAAAAGCGTGCTTAACCTACTTTGGTTGGATGGGGTTGAAAGCATAGCTACCCACCCCACACGCGTGTCGTTGTTTGGATTACTACCGACAGACGAGAGATCTTTTATGTGGACACCGCATATAAATCAAATAATTCGTGATTCCATAACAATAGATGCTGGGAACTCACCACAGCGAACCTTATGTATCTCTATGTGGGACTTCCGGAGAAAATCCATCACCACTTCTGGTTGGAGGGATTCTAGTGACTGCCAACATGGGAAGAATAACATAACTGATAATCGAGTGTTCACTTACGCTATCTTCGCCGATCGCATGAATCCTCTCCAGGTCATCGTCGTGAACAAGGACCATCTCACAGTCATCGGCCCGCTGCATAGCGTGCGCTGAGACGCAGTGTCCAGACGGAACGAAGGCGTAAGGCCTGCGTTAGGCCGTAGTACTTACCTCAGCGACGTATTCTAGAATAACGTGAAGAGGATCCCGGTACTAATAAACCTCAGACGAGCAAGAGGAGAAGTGGGAACGAAGCAATTCATTACCCTTGTAGTAGTCCTGGGTATGGATAAAACTTCCTTGTCTGGCTCACCCTCAGGCTCTTGAGAAGGACCAGCCGCTCCTATAACGCGCTTTGGAAGAAATCTGAAGGTACGAGTGACGCGGAACCCTCGAATAAATACGCATTGGTCTTCGGGTAGGTTCTAATGGGCATGATAAAGTCACGCCAAAAATATCGTCTCAGATTTGTTGACCCTTACAAAAGATACATTAACGGATCAACGTACTTTCCCTTGAGGCCCATGATTCACCAACGCTCCCTCACTGTGTCCACGCGAGAATTGGATGAGATTGCTGTTGTCAAGAGCATCAACGACCTTTACTTCAAATGATGCGTGCGCGTCCTTTTGGTCTCCCAGGAAAGCGACGTTTGTCCAAGATCTCGTGAGATCGCAGCCAGTAACTAGAATGATTTCTTCCATATGCTCAATTCCCAGTTTAAATTTTTGGACGAAGGCAAAACAATTGTCGATATTCTTCAGTATCCACTCTTTAAATTGAGTTCTTGCAAGAGCCTCTGCACGTCGAGCCGCTACCGGGAGAGATAATACCGCACCTCCTCGCCTTTCTGGGCACGTGAGTGACACCAGCCGAAAGTCGTCTGGGCTGGGACAACATCAGTAATTGAAAAGTTGGAACTGCGAATTGTCATTACCCACGCCTATGATACTCTAAGTCAGGCATTACGCGGACTCCTGCCGACGCGTAGTGGTTGGAATCAAGAAAACTCTCGCAGATATTACGAACTTCTAATTCTGGGGCAACTTGAAGTTGTTCGTAATGTTCTGGCACGCCGAGGTCTTGGGATGCGTCGTCTGCGGGAAGCAAAGCGTTGAAAAGGCGATGGAATCTACCCATGCGTATGAAACCGACATCGCCGATTTTCACGGGCCTATTTTCTGGACTTGGGTCCCACAGGGCAAATCCGTACGCGGGATACCTAATTCCTATTTGTTCGCGAAAGATGTCGTAGTCGGCCCTTGAGTCGGCCATGTTATGCGCTGAGAGTCGGATTCTCAATGATCCTGAAGGGAAGGCTTAGAGAAGAGGGCAAAAGAAAGCGAACAGTCGTTGGACAGTTCCTAGTATTAGGCTAGTAAACGGGCGCTAACTGATGGCCATGGCGGCGTACGACATTAAATCCACTCATGAAATTCACAGCTAATCCCAGCGTATTACAGATCACCTCTACATGATACCAGCCTATGTATTCGAAATTTGAACGTTTGAACATCTGAGTGCTGGATCGAACTTCCTCTCGAATCAAGTGAATTAGGCGTACTCCAGAGGGATCTCATTGTACTCTCGTTCCCAGATTGGGCTGATATTCATCAGGTGGACGTCCAACTACTTTTCTTCATTTTTTTGTGATTTTCGCTATTTCTCATTAAAAATACTGAAAATGTATATCATCTACTTGCCGGATTAGCTCCTGAGCAGCTCTCAAAAGTACATCCATAAATACACTTGAAAAGTATTATGGCCATGAAAAGGGACACATGTGTTAAGATTATGGGCACGCGAAAGAGGGGGTTTTTTAGGAAGAAAAAAGAGTCAAGACTTCATTACAAAGCTCAGGGGCTCACATCGAGCCTTTTGTTGTGCGGATACAAGTACGCTACTACCAAATCGGAACTTCGCTCAGTCATCAAACCACATGACTATCTTACATACGACGCGCTTGATAATACAGAAGAACAGACTTACAAGTCAAGAGGCCAATTAGAGAATCAAACAAAGGCCATGCCCGAAGGCTTTTCACTCCAACAACATGTTCCAGACAAGTACTTGGTACATTGCTCCCACTTATCATGTTAATGCAATCCAACCAACCAAAGGTACTCTTATATGCATTGCCCTTTCCCTCAAACATCCCCCCCAACAAATTAATAAGCTGGCAAGTAATGTACAAGTAGACGATTATCATTTTGACAAGTAGTCAACTACTTGTCAAACATTTACTTGCCATACAGGAAATTACCGAAAATTAGCAGAAAAGTACTTGGACTTCTGCCTGATGTTGGTGGCTTCCAGAGATGGTTATCACAGGTTTTGGTCTGGTTCTCAAAAGATCAGATTCAAACCCCAGTTCAGAACCGGACTGGCATTACTATTGTTGTTCTGGAACAAAACGCCGTATCATACCCGTATAATACCCGTACCCCGGGCCGTGAACAGCCCGTACATACCGTGGGTTTACCTGGGTGGAGCACACAACAGCCCAAGGATGAATGGCCTTCTTCAGGCATACGCGGGCTGTCAACCTCTTCGCATTCATACCCTTCATCTTGCACTGCCAACTTGAAGCAAGCCGGCTTCCCTTCCGTCTTCAACCACCATCGTCGCCACGTCGTCCCGTACCACAACGTGAAATGACGATACACGGACATCATCGCCACCGCCACCTCAATCATACCACCTCCCACCCTTATTGCATTCGTGTCGAGCGTGACCCCGATTCCGCCGCCACCGCCTCACGCTGGCCAATATACCCACCTTATCAAACCTGTTCTCTCTCCTTTACTGCACAGCTGTAGGTAGAACTCTGTATATAACAAATGCTATCTACTGCAACGATGACAAGTAATTCTGCCCCTCTTGCTTTGCGTCTCCACCGCGCACCGTCGCTCTTCCTATCTCCCACCGACCCGCCAAGGTCTGCTTTTCTCTTTCTTTTTTCCCTCCTTTCGCCGTTTTCCCGCCGTCGCCATCCCACCTCCTTCCTCTCTCTTCGTCCCATCTTTTTTTCTTTCCTCTTTTAGATTCCAGTCCGGACTTCGCCTCAGCGAACATTCATTGTTCATGCAGCCGACATACACTGAAATAGCACACTCGCGAACGTTTGGCCCAGGAGGGACACCCCAGCTCTCACCAATCGCCTCCCCACCGTCCCATCCGTCCGAAGCCACGCACAGCAGCCACCGAACTCTGAGTCATGCAAGCGCTTTGAAGATGGGGCGTCACGACGCCACCCTGAGATGAAACCGCAAGGACCACACCCACCTCAACAAGGCCCACCTGCCTTTTGTCATGCGCCTTCAAGTTGTTGCCGACGGCTCTCTATTCATTTCTTTCACTCAAGTCAAACCACACCGATGCAATGCCACCACAGCCAGCCATTCGAGGGCCGCACCACAACCTTGGGAAGTATCTTTCTAATCACTGCACCTTGGAGAGAGCTGATGACACTCCCTGCAGTCGTTTCGTTGTATTCAACTGGGCATTGTACACAACCTGACATTTGCAGATCAACTGCATCCTCAACGCCTGCAGCCTGCAAGCCGCCCTCATCCTGCAGGGCGTGCCCCTCTCCCCACTCACCCTCAACATCACCTGCCCATCCGCAGTCCCAGGCGGCAGCATACCTCCCCTACCTGAAGGCGCGCACGCTGCCGGTGTGCCTGTGTAGGAATCGATCACACTCCGGTTCCCTCTTCTGCCCAGCACACTCGGTCGTGTGCTTATGCTCTCGTTTGTCCTCACAACGGCAGCACTCAGCATGCTCAGCATCGTCGCGTTCTAGTGACTCGGTGACTTGGCTGAGGCGCTGCTGGCAGCGGCGAAGGTGATGCCAGTGAGGGCAATGCGACGCTTGTGGTGTGCGGTAGCGAGTGGGTGCAGAACGGCGCATCAGTGTCTGGCAGAAGATTGTCATTTTCTACAGTGTGTCATCATTGAAACCGAATACACACAGTCATACACAGATTCAAGAATAATAAAAAATAAAACTAAATGCTGATTACTAGTACCAATCATGGGCTTAGAAGAATTACAAGGACTCGAGAACGAAAAAACAGTCATGGCATGATAGTGTAAGGGAAGTAGGCTTCACTTGTTCAAGGCCCGACACATCGCCCTGACATCTTTAATCACCCGACGCATTTGAGTGATACCATCAGCCTCAAGAAGATCAGAGCTCCACCACCCAGGAGCCGGAGCCACATCGTTGTCAAGTTGTACTGGATCGGGAGAAATCACATACGGCGTGACTGTATCGGTGGCAACTTCGTATTCGTAGAAAACCAAGCGAGTACCAAATGCACTGATACCAAGGAGCCGGGGCACAACGATATTCTGCCGGAGATCGCGGAAGTGATCACGCATCTGATTGTCCGCTTCCTGGCGCTCAGAGTCAGAGGCAAAGGATGCTGGTGCCTTGATTCCAATGATGAACACGGGTTTCTTGTCAAGCTCGATGGTAAACCACGCGACTTCGTCAATCGCGTCGTGGGGATGTTGAGGGATGAGGAACTGGGGATTGAATTCAAACGGGCCCTTGATGCCGAAAAAATAGCAGAGGAGTCGATTGTACGGTCCGTAATAGGCACTTTGGTCAGTCGCAAATTGGGGTTGATTTGCTATTTGAAACGAGGTGACAAGCCATTGAGGCCAAGGAGCAACCATTGTGTTCTAGCGAGACAACGAGGTGATGGCTAAAACTTAAGCTTAAGGCCGCGATCAGGAGACAGGAGACGCCACGCTCAGGGGTTTTCCGACAGGTGACCGGTGACTCATGGACCACATGACAACCTTACAACTCAACATTGCAAGAGACCGTGACATCTTCACAGCTAACAAGCCTGTCATCAACACTCATCCTGGCAATGCATTGAGCACGGACTATTGTCCAGGGTCTGGAGCGCCCAGTGGGATATTGGCATGAAGAAAATCCCCCATACTTCGAGGCCTTTGTGACCCCTGACCCAAATTATGACATCCTCAAAGGCGCCTAAGGAGTTGATTTGGGTTGGACACTTCGTCCCCCTCTTAATAAAACCTGTATTACTGGTTACAAACGTTGGAATGTCCATTATTGAAACTTGTCCAGAGTCCACAAATTGAGGCCAACTGAGACATGTATGATATCAAAGACGTCTCGTCTGCTTTGCTGAGAAGTGGCAAAGAAGGCGTAACACAGACCTATCCAAGATATCGCATTTATTCAGGGTATCTCCTTTCAAACGATGCCGAACGGCCGCGGCCGCGTCCACTACCGCGGGAAGCATGATGGCGTTCCACCTTGAGTCCTTCCGACATCTGCGACGAGCAGCGTGCACACGATGATCTCGTTGCGATGTAGAATCGGGCTCCTCGAATCTCGAATCAATTCATGTCATCTGCATCGGAACACTTCGCAATCGCTCTTTCAATCGGGGACACTGAGGGCGACCTCGCAGAGGAAGACGGAGAGGGGGATATGGCTGGTGACAGAGAAGGCATTGAAGCAACCGATCTGGACAAGTAAACAGAAGGGGAGGGTGATGACCGCTGATGCTGCGACGCCCTCTGCAGCAACGGCATTGTCTCGCAGCACACTCGCTCCCTGCCGCTGCCGATACATCCATGTCCATATGCTTCTGTCCCCACCCGATCGTGTGCAGCCCGGAGCGCCGAGCGCTCTGACAACAGCTAGGACGATGACGCCAGATGCTCAGCGGAAGAGGCAAAGAGCGCGTGATTGAGGGCTCCAAGGTCGTAGGCACCGCTGGGGCACGAAAGTGGTCGATGGGTCGGTGCGCGAGGTCGTCGAATGTGGCCCCTTATCGACGGAGTCGAGAAGAGCGAGTGGGGTGGTGGGATAAGCTATCGGTAGACGGGATAGGATCAGTGAGGCAGCAGCGCAGACCTACTTTACGGGTTGCGGACATCTGTGTTGTCGTGACGTTTCCCTCGCTGGTGACACATGCATGAAATCCCTTCATCATAGGCAGAATCTAGAAGGATTGGCGCGCGCGCGCCGGCCAGGGAACACCACGGCACTCTCCGTCATGCCTGTCCATCTGAGGAGGCGCACGCGAGCGGGGGGTGATGGTCCCTTGTATGGTTATGGTATGGATGAAGCACTGTATTTTGGCCGCGCGGCAAGTGTTTCGGTTAGCTCGTGTAAGAAGGTGAGGAAGAATTCTGATTTTTTTCTCTTCCACGAAGCTAGAGGGAATGCCCACTGGGGATAGTGTTTGCCTTTTTGGCCGCTCTGTAATGCGCTGGTTGATATCAACTCGTGGTCTATTGATTCGTGTTGATTAGAACTAGGGACTTCCTGAATTTTAATCTCTGGATAATGGCTGGCTATGCCATCTAACCAGATAAACTCCTTTTGCCAAATGGGTGTTACGTCCATAGGTGCCTGGGTTCTGTGCTGTGCGTCCCCGTCTAGTTGAGGCTCGATATTTGAGTCGGCAATCAGTGCGTCAAGGGCATGCTGCGTTATGCTGCGAAGGGTTGAAGGCACGATAGTTGACGAAAAAAAGGCAAGGGACAGGTGCGTGGGACCGTTCGCAAGAGCAAAAAGACTGGACAATGCCAATGTCTGAGAAGGATGTGCTTGTTGTCGTCAACTTTCTTCCAGGAAATGTCAAGAGTTGCGAGCGTGCTAGTCCGCGGCCTAGCGGCCGCCTCTACGTAGTGATGTGTAAACTGGCATGTCTGGTTTGTATCGGTCATTTGCCTTCCGATTGCGCTTATTTCTGTCTACAAGTGGGTGCGGAATGTCTGTAGGGGACTGGGGAGTGTCGGATTTTGAACTACTGGCCACGGTCCCTACTGCCGAGGAGACTTGACTCCAAGTGCCGGTCGAATGAGGGCTGGTGGTCGATATTGGAGGTAAATATTGGGTCAACCTGACATCGAGTTGGGCGTGTGAAGAGTTCCAATTGCGTCAACGAGCGCTAGCGACCTAGAGAATGAGGTGTCAATAGAAAGAAAGTGGCAAGAGAACGTGCATCGACGAACTCATTAACTCTGTGGAGGCCCATGGGCCCATGATCCAGTCGCATCTTGATCGCATTTCCGGGACCTGGTTCAAGTACGCATCCATCACCGCCAACAGGAATGGAAAAAATAGGTTCATTGTTGCCAGATATATTGTCCTGATGAGTCTCTCCGAGGACGCGAAGATCAACATGCACATATGCAGGCATAAATTTATTCGCTAACTCGAGTAAGAACGCGTGCTTAATCTCAGATGGACCGCCTGGTGTATGTTCCGTGCTCACGGAGAATGTGGCCGTCCAAAGCTGTCCTACATTTAACAACGTTAGATGGCGTGCCATCTGAGGTCTCACCGGAGGATAATAGCGCCTACCCAATGTGACGAACTCGACTTTAACGATCACAGAAACGTTGGTTCGCAATCGGAATCGGCGGATCTTCATGTGCGCGACGAAAGCACCTGTGCTATCCCGCGTCTCGGCCACTCCGACGATGTCCCCTCCGCCTGAGGGACCCAGAAACATTCGGTCCCTCATGGAAAGCGGAGAAAGCTCCGGAAAGTTCCAAAACAAGTGTTGGAGGAGGGTATTATTGGGTATCAACATGCACGCAAGGCGGACGGAAGATATTGTAGTCTCGTTTGGTAACCCACAGGCGTTCAAGAGGGCTGTTATGACGGCGTCAGAGTTCGTAGTGTCGCCCCCTGGCGATGTCGCGGGCCTGTTGAGTATAGCCCAAAATACTGGTGTCTGCCTCTCGATGAGTAATTTCTGTAGGACAGCAGAGAGGTCCAAGTCGACGTCCTTGCAAGTTTGAAGACAGGGCGAGAAGAAAGATATGAGATTTTCTTCAGAGGGATGTCCACTCAAGAGTAAAGACTGGATACAACATTTGACCGTTTCCCTTGCCTCTGCCTGCGCTGCAGCAAGGCGCCGGCTTACGTCCTCCTCTCCTTCTCACTCGGTAGCTCCTTTTGTGGCTTTCCATGATCCTTGCCCCGTGGTTTGTGCTATTGAGTTGCGCGACGTCCTGGGTAGTTTAAGGGAAGAAAACAGGCGGAATACTGAACGGGATTTGGTGGTCCTTGTATCCGAGGATGCAGAATGGGGTTGTGATGAGGGGATGAGACGAGATCGCGGAGATACTGGGGACGTGTGGGGCGAAGAGAACAAAGGAGTAGCTTTCAGTGGTGATGTGCTTGAGGACACAGCAGTAGCTCGAGATGGTGGTTCTGATTTGCTAGGATTTGCGGTATGTCGCTGCGGTTCTATGGGGGTTACAATTCTGGGCCTTGGAGGCGGAGATAAAGGTTGCAGAGACACCTCGGGGGAATTCGAGGGCCGATTTTGCATCAGCGTGGCAGGGCAAGAGGACTGTTGAGAAGGGAGCAGATCTAAAGGAATTGCAGAAGTGTAAAGGGGTGGTGGTGCGGAAGGTGGTCGGAGAAGCGATCTTTTGGGAGAGCAAACAGGCTGCACCAGCACAGTGGGATCATGCGTATCTTGCACGTGCTGTTGCGATTCTATGGGGGTTACAATTCTGGGCCTTGGAGGCGGAGGTAAGGGTCGCAGAGACACTTCGGGGGGATTCGAGGGTCGATTTTGCGTCAGCGTGGCAGAGAAAGAGGACAGTTGAGAAGGGATCTGATCTGAAGGAATTGCAGAAGCGTAAAGGGGTGGTGGTGCAGAAGGTGGTCGGAGAAGCGATCTTTTGGGAGAGTAAACAGGCTGCGTCAGCACAGTGGGGTCATGCCTATCTTGCCCGTACTGTTGCAATTCTATGGGGGTTACAATTCTGGGCCTTGGAGGCGGAGGTAAGGGTCGCAGGGACACCTCGGGGGGGTTTGAGGGCCGATTTTGCGTCAGCGTGGCAGATCGAAAGGACAGTTGAGAAGGGAGCAGCTCTAAAGGAATTACAGAAGTGTAAAGGGGTGGTTGTGCGGAAGGTGGTCGGAGAAGCGATCTTTTGGAAGAGTAAACGGGCTGCACCAGCACAGTGGGACCATGCGTATCTTGCACGTGCTGCTGCAATTCTATGGGGGTTACAATTCTGGGCCTTGGAGGCGGAGGTAAAGGTCGCAGAGACACCTTAGGGCGATTCGAGGGCCGATTTTGCGTCAGCGTGGCAGATCGAGAGGACAGTCGAGAAGGGATCTGATCTGAAGGAATTGCAGAAGTGTAAAGGGGTGGTTGTGCGGAAGGTGGTCGGAGAAGCGATCTCTTGGGAGAGTAAATAGGCTGCACCAGCACAGTGGGATCATGCGTATCTTGCATGTGCTGTTGTAATTCTATGGGGGTTACAATTCTGGGCCTTGGAGGCGGAGGTAAGGGTCGCAGAGACACCTCGGGGCGATTTAAGGGGCGATTTTGCGTCGGCATGGCAGAGCAAGAGGACAGTTGAGAAGGAAACTGATCTGAAGGAATTGCAGAAGCGTAAAGGGGTGGTGGTGCAGAAGGTTGTCGGAGAAGCGATCTTTTGGGAGAGTAAACAGGCTGCACCAGCACAGTGGGATCATGCCTATCTTGCCCGTACTGTTGCAATTCTATGGGGATTCCAACCCTGGGTCTTAAAGGGGAAAGTAAAGGTCGACATGGCACTTCAGGGCGCTTCGAGAGTCGAGTTTGTGTTAGCGGGGCGGAGTTAGAGGACAAACGAGGACGCGGTAGTGGGACTGAAGAAGCGTTGGTAGTTGGACATTGCGTCGGCAATTCCTTCGTGAGGTAGGGTTCCTGGTCTTGGGCAACATCGGATAACAACTGGGATGGGACCCCAATGTCTGTTATAAATGATGCGGTCAAGCAAGATAACTCCGCCTTCAAAAGCGTGCTTAACCTACTCTGGTTGGAAAGCGTTGGAAGCATAGCTACCCTCACGACACGCGGGTCGTTGTCTGGATTACTATCGACAGACGAGAGATCTGTTTGTGTGGGCGCCGCATAAATCATATAATTCGTGATTCCATAATATCAGATAGTAGGAGCTCACCGTAGCGAACCTTTTGTATCTCTATGTGGGACTTCCGGAGCAAATCCATCACCGCTTCTGGTTGGAGAGATTCCAGTGACTGCCAACATGGAGAATGAGAAGAACAATAGAACTGATAATCGAGTATTTACTTACACTGCCTTCGCCAATCCCGTGAATCCTTTCCAAGTCATCGTCGTGAACGAGAACCATGTCACAATCATCGGCCCGCTACATAGCATTATTTGGGACGCAGTGTTCAGACGGAGCGAAGACGTAAGACCTGTACTGAGCCTACAGTAGTACTTACCTCTGCGACATAGTCTAGAATAACGTGAAGAGGATCCTGGTATTATAAAATTCAGACGAGCTGGAGAAGTGGGAAGGAAGAAATTCATTACTTTTGTAGTGGTAGTGGGTATCGATGAAACTTCCTTGTCTGGTTCACCCTCAGGCTCTTGAGAAGGACCAGCGGCCCCTAGAACACGCTTTGGAAAAAATCTGAAGGTACGAGTGACGCGGAGCCCTCGGATAAATACGCATTGATCTTCGGGTAGGTTCTAATGGGCACAAAAGTCACGCCAAAATTAGTCTATATAAAAGATGTATCAACGTACTCTCCCTTGAGGCCCATGGTTTATCAACGCTCCCTCACTGTGTCCGAGCGAGAATTGGATGAGATTGCTGTTATCAAGAGCATCGACGACCTTTACTTCAAATGAAATGTGCGCGTTTTTTTGGTCTCCCAGGAAAGCAATATTTGTCCAAGATCTGGTGCGGTCACAGCCTGTAACTAGAATGATTTCTTCCATCTGCTCAATTCCGAGTCCAAGTTCTTGGACGAAGGCAAAACAATCGTCAATATTCTTCAATATCCACTCTTTAAATTGGCTTCTTGCAAGAGTCTCTGCGCGTCGAGCCGCTACCGGGAGCGATAATACCGCAGCTCCTCGCCTTTCTGGACACTTAAACGACACCACCCGAAAGTCGTCTGGGCTGAGACAACATCAGTAATTGGAGAGTTGGGATTACAAATTATCATTACCCACGCCTATGGTACTCCAAGTCGGGCGTCACATGGACTCCGGCCGAAGCATAATGGTTGCAACTTAGAGAACCCGTGCAGATGTGATGATCTTCTAATCTTTGAGCAACTTGAAGTTGTTCATAATGCTCTGGCACGCCAAGATTTTGGGAAGCATCGTCTGCAGGGAGCAAAGCGTTGAAAAGGCGATGGAATCTGCCCATGCGTATGAAACCGACGTCGCCGATTTCCACGGGCCTATCTGGACTATCCGGACTCGGGTCCCACAGGGCAAATCCGTATGCGGGATACCTGATTCCTAGTTGTTCGCGAAAGATGTCATAGTCGGCCCTTGATTCGGCCATACCATACGCTGAGGGCCGGGTTCTCAATGGCCTTGGAGTAGGGTTAGAGAAAGGGACAAAAAAAGGGCGAACAGCCTTTGGACAGTTCCTAGTAAACGCGCGCTAACTGATGATCATGGCATGATCCATTCATGAAATCCGCCAATTGATCCTAGCGTGTTACGGATCACCTTTACATGATACCAGCCTACGTATTCGAAATTTGAATATTTGAGTGCTGGATCGAACGTCTTCTCGAGTCACCCGAATCAAGTGGATTAGGCATACGCCAGTGGGATCTCATTGTACTTTCGTTCCCATTACTAAGATTACTACCATGACAACCTGAAGGCATCACGTCGCTATTTCCAATAGGAGAGTGCTCGCGAGAGTCAGAATAAAAGGGGATGGTCGTCACGAGGTCTATCAGAAGGTGTCACCAAGAAACTCACTTTAACATTTAAAAAGTCTCTGCTCGGAAATCTCGGGGAAAACGGAACACCACTGATCATCATGATGCATGTTCATAGTCAAAGCCTTAGCGCATACAGGCTTCACTAGTACTGAGAAAATTAGATCAAATCACAAGAAAAGAAAGACAGAAAGCAGAGCGAAACACCGCAAAGAGATATGTATGGAGTTTTGGCTGAGGCTGAAAGCGTCCAAGTCGGATCAGATGGTTCAATTAGGGCTCCTTGCGCCAGACGACTCGGCTGGGGGATTACTTGTTGTCCTTCTCCTTGTACGAACGACTTTGTTGCGTAACGCTCTTTCCTTGAGTTCGCTCTCCCGCCGAGAAAGGTCTTCAGGATTCCGGGAGACCTCGGCGTTCTGTGGCATAAATGTCATGCACCTCTGATGAGCAACCCAGTATGACACCCGTAGAGTACACAACGCACCTCACCAGTCTCTGACTTGTTTCTCTGCCGCTCAACCTCAGCTTGTCCTTTGATCTTGATCCCCGCCGGTAAAGGGCCGCTTGGAGAGCTTAAAGTACCTCCTTTGCTTCTACCTTCCCCGTGGGATGCGGGTGGACTCGGACTCCTAGTCCCGCTTCTACTCCTACTAGGTGGTCTTTTCGCGTTCCTTCCATTTTCTGCGCCCCTGCTTCTGCTTCTGCGCTCGCGCCGGTCTCTCTCGCCCCTTCTCCTTCGTGGTGGGGTCCGGTCGCTCGACAGCGAGCGATGCCTCCGATTGCGACGGGGACTTGTACTGCGTCTGCGACGGCTGTGGTCAGGGCTCCGACTGGGACTACGGCCACGTGGTGGTGGGCTGATTCGTCTGCGACGCGCTGGCGGGCTGCGGCTGTCGCGTCCTCTAACCCTGCGATCACGTTCGTGGTCACGGGGTGAGTACGATGGCGAGCGGCGCCGGCGCCGGCGCGGTGGCGAAGACGAAGGGCTCCTCGGCGAGGGTGACCGACGGCGCGGAGGTGGGGTGAGAGAACGTGCGTGAATTGGACTGCGAGAACGAGAACGACGGAGAGGGCCACGTGAACGAGAAGAGCGATCGCTGGAAGGTGTCCTACCCCGTCCCGGAGGGGAACGAGAACGGATAGGAGAGCGATACCTCGGACGCTGGAGCACAGAAGATAAGAACTCTGCTCGTGAGAAGGATTGGAAGGATGGGGACTCACGGCTCCTCCTCGGTTGCTCCAGCCATTATCCCTCGGTCTATGATCCGGTCGGGACTCATGACCTATTCCACCTCTACCTCTCCTGCCACCACGCCCTCGGCCCCTGCCACCACCACGCTCGGACCTTTCGGACCGCTCGCGGTCGCGCACTTCGTCGAGTCGCATCCTGCGTTCACGCTCAGCCAGTGCGCGAGTATCGCCTTCCTTGGCACGTCGCATCTCTTCTTTTTTCTCTTCCACGAAGCTACGGGGAATGCCCCCTGGGGAATCCTGTGCTTCGATCAGTAAGCTCCAGAGTGCGACCATAAATGCAGGGGTGGAATCAGTGAGAAACCCGGTCAGGTTGATCTGCATCTTTTTAGGGTCAGGTGTCTGTTCACGACATTAGTACGGGTGTAGGAGAGAGATAATGGGGTTAATGTATTCACTGGTTGCGACGAGTCTTCGAGGAGGCCCATGGCGTACTCGACGAGTACTTCGTCCTCTAAACCGACTAACTCTACGACTTTTTTAGCGACCCAAGGTCGAATGACCTGCAAGTTGACCTTGCGCATGTCTACCTGAAAGAAACGTGTTTAACTGTGTAGACAAGGAGAAGAAGTATAAGGGAAAGATACCTTTGTATCGAACTGCGGAGGAAACTTGATCGTTTTGAGGAGCTTTAGCTCCTTATCCGAGAAGCGGCGATCCTGGTCGGCAGATGTGCCCTTGAAAAAGCCTGAAAGGAGATTTAAGATGAAGAACGAGTGCGAGAAAGGGAAAAGATAACTTGCCAGCGTCTGCCATGGATGTAAAGTCGCAAAAGGTAAAAATAAGTCAAAGTCAACGTCGACGCGTCTCGGTCAAAGCGGGAATGCCCGAATAGCGCTCGTCCGCGCTCTCGAGTGCTATCCTAGTCTCACTCTCATATCTAGAATCCGCAAAATGTACTTAACTCGTCCTTCTACTACCGGGACATCTCTTTCCCCTCTCCATGTCCTCTCCTTCTCCACAACTAAGCACCCCCTCTCACACAAACGCCTCGCCTTCGCCCACACCCCACCATGATGCACGAAGGGATCACCCATACCTCCATAGCTCTCATCTGCGGCTTTCTCATCCTCTTCATCTTCTTTGTCTACCTGAGCTCAAAACCGCCACGCATCTCGGATCCTGTGCGTGCATCGTCCTCCAGACCGAAGCGAAATAAACCAAAGCGGCACAAGCCCGAATTATGGAATGTCTGTCTCGACATCGATCCTTACCACGAGTTCAACCCCCCCGACGAAGCCATGTCCAACTGGAGCGTGAGTCCTCCATGCATATCACCTAAAAATATGGTAATCAAACAGTCGAGCCGCTCCTGTGTGCATCGGCATGCAACTCGCTTCGCTTGGTGGCGCCCTCACTCGCTTACAATTCTACTTGCCGACTGTTCCGCCGTACGCAGCCTCTCACTGCGTGGACCAATGATAATCAAACGTCGGACGATTTGCGGCAGAGTCATCCGTACCCGGAAGTGATGATGAGGCCCCACGTCGCGATAGCGCAAGCGTGGTTCCGCGGCGCGTACTCCTTTTACCCGAGAGCTGAACGCTCAACTGCAAGCCAATTCCCTGTACCACCTGCTGCGCATGAACGGCCTCATCCTGACTCCGATCTTCGTATGCTTAACGTGGCCATCCTTGTCACGATGCCATTTCGGCGAAAGCTCGCGCCAATCATCTCCGAATCTGCGCCACACCCTGCAATCGGATTTGGGTTATCCTATAACGAAGGTCAGCTGGAAATGGGGGTCACGAGTTTGCCCTGTAAGGAGCAGGCAATACATGATGCGCTGAGGCAGCAAGAACGGACAACGTAGGAGTTTCTTTTCATGTTCGCGTCGATATCATATCACATTTGTCTTCTAGCGAGAGGATCGATGTTCTTTGAATCCCATCCAAATTATGCGAGTTTCCCTGTATGATGATATACACGTTCCTAAATATATTCATTATTTTTACGCGCGCACCACTTCAGTTTCTCATCTGTGCCCCAACCTCGTACGCCGCCTGTCGTCCTGCCTTGACACAATCTGCAACGCTGACACCCCCAACGCCCGCGCCGATGACCTTCATCCGTCCGCCCCATCGCTCGCGGACAGTCCCCCGCAGCTGCTCCATGCGAGCAACATGCCCCACGAGGTACGTCGGTATGCACTCCTCGTTCCTGTGCACCGCGTAGTGCACCGGCGACGGAAGACCGTGGCCCAAATGATTGGCTATGCGTGGCAACACCGCCGCAACAATTTCCTCATCGGACAACGACGATGGTGACGGGCGCGCTGGTAAGTACGGCCCGCCCAGCATCACCGTCAGCTTGGTGAACGCCGCCGTCGTCACATCGTCGTCTTGCTCTGGCAGGCTCGCCGTGTCGAACACGACGCCGAGCAGACCTAGTGGCTCTTCTCGCCCCGACCCCGGCTCTTCTTCTGCTTCTGATCTGGGCTCTGATCCTGTCCCCCTGGACGGTGGGTGATACCCGTGTTCGGGGCGTGGGATGAGGTAGCCGAATCCAGGCGGGTGCAATGGCGTCGTTTCTGTGCCACTGGGATTGGGGAAAACGAGGTTCAGGACCGTGACGGATGCGTGGGGATTCGCGTGAAGATGCGGGAGGGGGCTCATCGAAGCCGTCGTGTGGATGCTCTCTGCTGCCCCAGCCGGCGATTGAAGAATCGAATCTAGAGCTGGGAGCGGAAGGGCGGAGATAACGTGCGTAGCTCTGAGGAACGTCGCATCCGAGTCCATATCCTCACTCCTCGTCTCGTCCTTAGCGTTCAAATAGACCTGTCGTAGGACGTCCGCAGATAGCAAGGGGGGGCCAGAAAACCGAAAAAAACAAATTTGTCAGCCAACAACCACAACAACCAAAACACGAAGAAGGTAAGAAAACGAGGTGAGACCGAGGACACGAACCTGGAAAGAAAAATGATGATTATGATCGCGATTGTATTCCTCGCCTGTAGCAGCAGCGTCATCGATGATAATACGGCGCACGGCGGCGCCGCTTCGCAGCGTGACGTTGGGAAACCCACGGAGAGCTTGTACGAGCGCGTGCACGAGCGTCTCCATGCCCTCCTTGAACGAGAACAATGCTGCAGAAGCGCAAAATCGTTTCTCCCACATAGGATCTACCTCTTCTTCCATCTCCTCCCCCCCTGGCAGAGGCGGGGGCGGAGGCTTGCCCCAACCAGCGAGCCACGCCGGAGGGCCGAGCTCGCCCCACACGACCGACCCTTTCCCGCGCGTCTCGCTTTCGCGCAGAACTGGGAACGCGGCGCGCACGCTGAGAAGACGCGAATCGGCCGCGTATATCCCGTGTACGAGAGCGCTGCCCAACGTACGCGCGAACGCGTCGCCGAAGCGTCTCGAGAAGAACGAGTCGACAGACTCGTCCTCCTCGTCCTCCTCATCGGTGCCTGTAGGCGCAGCTGGGTGTGAAGCGGCCGCTGCCTCCTCTGCCAGTGGTGGTAGAAGGGATTTTTGGGGTCGATTGGCGGGGACGAAAGGTTCCGCAAGGACGGACCTGAGAACGAGGCGACCGAGGGGAACCGTGAAGAGTGAGAGGAGGCTAGATGGCAGAGGTTGTAATCCCTGCGCGGGAGGGATATGTAAGAACCTATTGAGGGCAGCGGGCGACCCGCGCGGCGTACAGACGATCTCAGAGCGCAAGTCCAGGAGCTGTACCTACAAAGCACAATGTAACATTATACCGCGCGTCAGATATTCGGGAGGACGGTAGCGAGGTGGTGCGCACCAACTCTAGGACGGCCTTGGCGTTTGGCCGGACGGTTCGCGGGCCCGCCTCGAGCAGGACCTTCCCTCGGTGACCATCACTATCAGTTACCTCTACGCGCTCGCTGCGTATCCATCCGCCGAAGCGGTCACTCTTCTCAACTAGCGTGATCTGCACCGTAGGGTATTTGCGTGCGAGGTAGAAGGCAGCGGAGAGTCCGGTGAGACCACCACCGAGGATCACAACATGATTGGATGAGCTGGACATAGTGAACCAAAATTGTGGGAGTCTTGTTAGACAGTACAGTACAGTACGAAAAGGAGTTTTTGACAGAAGCTATGATTGGAACTGCCGAGTACTGTAGTCGCCGCTGCCGAGGTGGTGGGCGTACACATGGTACTTACGCGAGCGCTCATGCACATGGAGCATCGCGGGCGCCGCTCAACGCCTGAAAATCCGACGTGTCATGCACGACGCATGTATAAGGTCCTCATGTATATAGGTATATACTGAGTCGCATAGACACGAGGTGATACTTATTGCCATGAAGTACACTGACGATGACAAGACATGCACCGTCGACGCCACTCACTGCCAACTAGGTTCCATTACCTGTCCGACAATCTCCCCAACCCATGTTTCAAAACGGTCATGATCGAGCACGCCCTCCTCATCAAAGAACGCCGTATATGGACGCGACTCTGACACCTGTCCTCGATTCAGCAGCGACTTGCCACGGCCGGCCGAACGTCTATACGTCAGGGAGAGTGAATAGGCAGGAGGGTTCTCGGGGGTAGATGGTCGGGTACGAGAGGTGAGAGTTATCTGCTCTGTGACAATCTATGACGGGACGTCAACAAAGCTGTGACTGGGAGTAAAGCCAATGACCGCACGCACCCGCCTATCAAATGTTTTGCGTCTCCCAACAAAGATAGTGTCCCCCTCGATAAAGTATGCATAAACCGCCTGCGAGAGCGTAAGCATCATATACCTGAAGTCGAGAGTAGACATTGAGTAACTATCACACGTGTAGTCGCGTGTCAAAAATAACACACACGATCAGGCCAAACCAAATACCGGGCTTGGATTTCTCAAACTCGTGGCGATAGGAGTAAAAGGCGGTTGCTCCCGCAACCAATACGCCCGACCAGCCTAAGCCGAGGCGTACGTCTGTGTGGAAATGAATTTGCTTGAAGAGGTCGGGTCGAGAGAGGAACTATGATAGACGGTGTGTGTGTGGGAAGGAGAAAGTGTGGCCGTATTAGGTCGAAGCAGCGATGCGGGGTAGGTATACGATACTGCGCACGCGTTTAATGGCATCGTCCAGAGCATTTTTTAGTTCGACAAGGCTTGAATTGTTGACTTTGACGAGGTCGCGATCCTTGGAAGGCGTGGGCGTGATGGGAAAAGTACGACGTGGTGGAGGGGTGGCCGTAGAGTCCGAACGGGACTCTGCAGCCGCCGCTTGGTTGTTACCATTGGCGGCCTTCTTTCCGCGATCCATGTTCGATAGGATCCTTAAGTAGGAAGAAGAAAGAGAAGAAGAGAAAAAAGGAGGGAAAGTCGTGAGGAGAGGGTGTAACAGGGAGGAGCGAGAAGGAGAACTGAGCTGACAGCGCCCGACCCTGAACGCGCGAATCTAAAATGGAAATGGCAAGCGGTTAGCACCCGACCCGACAGTGCGTTCGAACCAGTTCGTCTCATCCATACTGTAACTTGTACTATCAAAGTAGGCAGCCCTGCGTAGCTGACTCCTCATTCCGTATTTTTATAACCAAGTGACGGTGTGAGACTTCATATCTTCAGATCACTTATAACCGCAGTCCGCGGTAATCACTCTTTGTCTTCCATCGACCCATATTTACGGTGGATGTGGATTGTGTACCTGCCCTTATCTCCTGTGAATCACGTCTCACACTCAGGCTCTATTATCTCACTTGATTGACGAGCATCGGTGGATAACTGGGCATGAATGCCTGCATAAAGCTTCACTATGTTTAGAACAGCATGGAAAAGAAAATGCATCCCCCACATGATGCAACAACTTGGTGTAGGCGGGTCAGACACTCATTATCTCATTTCTGGGCTATCGCACCGTGTCCCAGGACCCATAAATATCCTACGTGTCCTTTGTGCGATGCTAGATGGCAGATGCGATGGAATCAAGCTGCCTGCAACTTGTGCCTCCGCTTTCAAGCTTTGGGCTTGGGTCAGACTCCATTGCGTAGGAGGCACAGTTTGAAGATAGATACTTCAAATTGATGTAATGTCACAATAATATTAATATTGTGCGTCTACTACAGGACGACCTACTGGTAGTAGAGTACCGTGACCTGACCGTGCTTGGCATTGTTTTGGTACCGACCTTGGATCCTTTCGTGAACCTCGGCATACTATGATGATACTGTTACCAGCACCACCACAAGGATACAACAATAGCCTTGAAAGGCATCCTATCAATTCCATTCCAAAACGGAACTTGCTAAAATGGACCCTTGGTTCACTTGTCTCACATGTTCAAGCCTGAGGTCGACTCGTCTGAGTTTTCAAGCACTTCAGCGCCACCTTCGGTGTACAAGATGACTCGATCAAACCTAACATTCGCACCTATCATGTGTAGCATATTCAGGTCCGGGATTAGGCACCTCTCGGACGGTTGTCCGTACGTTTTGTCTCACCATAGTAAGGCTAGCATTCGGGAGCCAAGTATTACCACCCTTGGATCCTACTAGACCACGTTCTATGTTATCCTATACTCGCCATATAGTCGCTGCTGGGAAATACTTTACTTGACTGTGTGGTCTTGTTACAATTGTCCCTTTGCTAAGCCACCTCACCTCTATGACTCGGATTAAGATCTCGATGATGCGTACGCCGCATTCTAAGTTTGAATGCGCGCACACCAATCCAATGTTGTCAAACTGGCTTCCATTATACCCACCTAGGCTTCGTGAGTCACATTTCCAGCTGGACATCCTCTGCTTGAAGTGAGTGCCAATTGGTTTCTTTTGTCACTACTCCGCCAAATCACGAATCTCAGCTCAGCAGCTGCATGAGAGTCGACGCAGGACTCTGCTTTCAAGTTGTTCGTTAACATGCCGTAAATGACTCACCGCCTCTTACTGATACAACTATCTAGAAGAATGTCTTTGCAGGGGTATACCCGAAACACAAGACGCAATTCTCCGTAGACGCCCGAGTCATGTACCTACATTCTTGAGATTCCCGCGCCATCCATCTTTTTCAACTGCCCAAGTCCTTCCGGAGTATACCTTAGTACCCGAATGTTCAAGATCAAAGATGCGAGATGCCTGGGGGCCTAGACGTTCTCCATTCTGCCACTGGCCAGCCTGCTTAACCTCCGAGTCTGAAGACAATCATGCATCCTCTACTTTCCATCGTTGATTCGGGTCTTCTATCTTTTCTTGACGCTCTCCGGGCTATTCGAGATTATCGACGACGGGGCGGGCTGCTCTAACCCCTTGGCCCACGCCGGTCACTGCCCGTTGTAGGAAACCTTTTCCATCTCCCGACAGAGTTCACCTGGCTTGCATACACAGTGACGCGGGTTTCGAAACAATGCAGTATGAACGATGTTTTGTTCCCCGCTTTATTCACAATGGAGTCATCGTTGTGTTTAATTCCATCAAAGCCACCAAAGTGTTCGAGAAGAATGGTAATTGTCTACGCTGACCGTGATGTCGTCCCTATCTTTGAATGTAAGTGTTTGGGTTTAGATCTTTTGTTCATGATTCGGCCGACGTCAGTCAGAATTAGTTGGCACTGGTTTTTGCCAACCTCAAGAAGTGATGGTCGTTGGCATGTGGGACGCAGAACTCTTGGCCGTGGTCTCCAGCCCGGGTGCTGCGGCTTCATATCGTCACATGCAACGATGCTTATGGATGTTTAATAAGGTGCAATTCTATTCGGAAACAGACGGCAAGCTATTTTCCTATATTCTCGTCAGTGGTAGTCTCACCTCTTTTCACTGGCAGGGCAATTTTACATGACTCTGCCTTGTATCCTGGACCGAATGTCTTCAAACCAGAACGATTCGCCTTCAATTCAGACAGACGCTTCCGTGACGACCCCATTATGACTTCGGCATTTGGACTCGGAAAACACATCTGCTCAGGAAGATACTTCGTCGACGCGACGTTGTTCATAGTTGTCGCGTCTTTGCTCTGGGGTTTCAACATCGAGCGAGTACCTAACACAGAGGGTCTGTCCTCCGATTATGGCTATACAGGCACCCTCATAAAGAACCTTGACCGATATAGACTCGGAGAGATGGCAAAGGGTTTTCCTTCTAATCGTCCAAAGTCATTTCCTGTTTCTATTGTTCCAAGAGATAAACGGGCTAGAGGTGCTTATTCTCGCAGATACGATGGCACATTGATTTTCCTGTGGTGTCCTAAACAAGTTTGAAAGGAGGATATAAGTTATGTGATTCGCGGGTGTTCGCTCCATGCGCTTCCTAATGCGCTCTACTCTTCTAAATAACTACACCCTTGGACCACTTTGCCTGCGTTTCGTTTTGTCTGAATCTTGAGTTAGTGAGTGTTGTCAACATGTGTAGATCGAGGTCCTTGTCATCAGGCCTTGAAATCACAATGCGTAGTGTTGGCGTCTCCGTTGGGCGCGGGTGTGGCTGAGTGCCTTTGTCACTGACTCCGTAATTGACGCGAGTCGGACACTGATCAAGGTTGTGAATTATATTCAGCTCTCCAGAAACACCATATCCGTGATCACGACGAATCAAGCGCGACGCGACGCGCGCCACTGGACGCGTTGTCTTGGTCTAATTTCAGTTCAGTCGTACGACATGACCCTGACCGGCTAATTGCGAGCTCACTCGCCATAATTGATGACGCCCTAGCCTCTCCTATAATAACTTGTGCACTCTTCAGCAGTTCCCCTCCTAAAATGACCGGAAAAAAATCAGGTTCCACACCCCCAACTGTCCCCAGTCAAGATATCCCAAAAAAATGCGACCCACTTACAAAATGGGCGACCCGCGCCATCTTCCTTCTCCTAACGCTCGCCACTTTCAGCTGGGTCGACACGATCAAGGTGTGCCTCAACCCTATTTTTTTTTTTCTGCGCTTCTCTCATTTCCTACGGCCAACCGAATTTGAAAAAAAAATACATGGTACGGCCCACAGGATCGATGGTACGTCTTTGATCCGGTCCATCTGCACGAGCTGCAACTATCCGCGCTCGCCGCATCGCCCGATGACCTGGCGGGGATGATCTCGCACATCGTCACGAATCTCACTGCGACGTATCCGAGCGCGCGTGGCGTGTCGATCAATGCCGACAGTTCAGAGTGGGTCTTCAACAACGCGGGCGGTGCGATGGGCGCAATGTACATCATACACGCGAGTATCACGGAGTACCTCATCATCTTCGGGACGCCTCTCGGCACGGAGGGCCACTCGGGCCTCCACCCCGCCGACGACTACTTCCACATCCTCGTCGGCGAGCAGTGGGCGTTCCAGCCTGGCGCGCTCGAGATGGAGAGGTACCGGCCCGGAGACGTGCACCTCATGCGTCGTGGTGTCGCCAAGCAGTACAAGATGCACGAGGGTTGCTGGGCTATGGAATACGCGAGAGGTACGTGCTCATACCTGACCACGTCTTATCGCTCGCCCGGTGCCGTTGCGGATGCTCATGGACTCAATTTTTCATGCTTGCAGGTTGGATTCCGCTCATGATGCCGTTCGGCCTTGCAGATACCTTTACGTCTACGCTCGACCTTCCAACGCTTTACAACACTGTTCGGATCACAGGACGAGAGATGGCGAAAAACTTACTCTTCGGAAAGATATAGATTACGACCTCAATTATGTTTATATTTAGAGCCATTCATATATCACAGTTTGCCAGTTATTGACGAGTAATAACAATAGCATCACGTCTAGACACATTTTCCACGGAAGCATGCGAAGCTTTCTATGCATGTTTACCATTTCTCGATCATGGGCGAATATAAGCGCACTAGCGACTTGCACTGCGAAATGGACCTTTCATGCCTCTAGCCAGGCTTTTCCACGGTAGTTCATTCCGACGAAACGAGGTAGCCGAGAAGGAAAATATATAGGATAGCAGTATACAGTAGTATGATACAAAAACAACCGAATGAACCAATCTACTTGGCACCTGCGCTGGAGAACTATAGATGGCGTAAATAAACAGAATGCAGGCAAGTGATGGTATTCCATACCTTGGTGACAGACTTGGTACCCTCAGAGATGGCATGCTTCGACAATTCACCGGGAAGGATCAGACGGACAGCGGTCTGAATCTCCCGTGAAGAGATGGTGGACTTTTTGGAATAAGCAGCCAATTCTGTCTCAATTGTTAGAATATTGTCAAGTCCATCCAAGTAAAAAGAACGTACTCGAGGCTTCGGTGGCAATACGCTCGAAGATATCATTGACGAAGGAATTCAGGATTGCCATCGCCTTGTTGGAGATACCGGTATCAGGGTGAACCTGCTTGAGTACTAAGGCATGTGTAAGTTTACAAATACCACCGAATGCCACAAGTTGACTCACCCTTGTAAATGTAAGAAGAGTAAGTCTCCTTTCGGACCTTGCGACGCTTCTTCTTGTCATCACCACCAGACTCAGCAGCTGGCTTAGAAGACGTCTTCTTCGCAGCCTTCGCGCCCTCAGACGGTTTGGCCGGAGCCTTGGAGGCAGTCGAGGCGGGGGCCTTGCCAGCGGTGGAAGCGGGTTTGGGGGCCATTGGATGTTAGAGTAACGATTTGTGAAAGTCGAGAGGTAAAGATGCAGCGACGGTGCTGGTGGTGAGGAGAGGAGTACGTGAATGAAGAAGAGTCATGAGCGGGATTTTATATCTAGAGGAATAACACTTTGGGACTGTTTGGCCGCAGACGCGTCGACACACGACGCGACTTTCTTGTTGATCGCAAACTTTATTTCATGTGGCTCTCCCACGTGACTCTTACCGCTCACCACTTTATAAGCCCATCTCACTTTTCCCCACACATCACTCCTCTCCCTCGCACGTCCTCGAGATCCTCTACACGTCTCTCTTCACACCACACATCACCCATCAGCAATAATGTCTGGCAAATCTAGCGGAAAGGCCAAGTCTGGTGGCAAGGCTTCAGGTGGCGAAACCAAGGGCCAGTCTCGCTCTGCCAAAGCCGGTCTTCAGTTCCCCGTTGGTCGTGTTCACCGTCTCCTTAAGCGTGGCAACTATGCCCAACGCGTTGGTGCAGGTGCACCTGGTACGTCGTGTAGTTCAACTTGAAATGTTTTATGAGTTTGTCTTCTAATCGAATGACTTCTTTAGTTTACCTTGCTGCTGTCCTTGAATACCTTGCTGCTGAGATTCTGGAGCTGGCTGGCAATGCCGCACGGGATAACAAGAAGCAGCGTATCGTGCCTCGGCACTTACAGCTTGCCATCCGAAATGACGAGGAGTGAGTTGGACTAGAATCTTCCTTTGTTTCTGCATACTCAAGCATCTCGAAATAGATTGAACAAACTTCTTGGTGATGTCGTCATCTCCCAGGGTGGCGTTGTGCCTCACATCAACCCTGAGGTGTGTTCTACAGTTCTTGTGCAACAGTACATTACTGATTTGCGATTCAGCTTCTTCCTAGCAAAACTCAGAAGGGCAAGAAGGAGAGCCAGGAAGTATAGACACTGGATTCTTGTCATTGCCCTTTATTGTATGTTCTGTATTATTGGTTGTTATAACATTATTTTCTGTGGATGCCATTGTGGTTTCCGGTGCTTAGTCGTACTGGATGATCGACTTGTCAGTGCTTTCCGATGATGCTTTCTCAGAATGACATTTATCCAATTGTGGCTCCTGCGATACCGACTGCCATCAGAACAGTCCGAGGACTAGAAGTCCACATACACAACATCGTTTTGTGTGGAAGGTTTCTACACAACAATGGGTGATAATAGCCGAGTAAATGTAACTTACGTTCGTTGCGCTGAGCCATGCCCGCTCTCCGCTGTGGCCAATGTTGCAATTTCGGAACAATGGACAAAGTGGTCGTGACATGTCCTTTCGAAAGAAATGCCATCATGTACGTTATAATGGCTCAAAAAGATCACAACTTGGTGAATCTAGACCCAAGTACGACCCTCCGGGATCTCAATCCTGGAACCTCGTCTTCAGTTTTGGTGAATAGAGAAAGCAGTGCCGTGCTGTTCCGGAGCATTGTGGGACATCACGCAAATGGTCGCTTTATTCGTATTTCCCGTGCTCGATTTGAACACTATGTACATACGACTGGTTCACAATAGTGAAAGACTCGTTTCGTTGAGTATTGCGTGATTGCGACGTACCGATTGCGAGGCCGCGTGGCAAGGATCATGCATGTTTCTGTGACAGACGGACTCGGAAACCGCGGCCTGCGCGCAACTCAGCCGAATATACGCATAGCCGCGCTGTGAACTCCGATCAGTCGCAGAAACGGGCGGGTATCCGCCTCGTCTTGCGAGGGTAGGAGAGATAAGGAGAGGAGGGGGAGAAGAGATGGAACCTTCGACGGACGGACCGTTTAGAGAGATGCGCAGGGTCCTTTGTACAGTAGCTCTAGATCTGATAAGTGATGTGAAACCGAAGCCCAGCATATAGATTAGGAAAAGGGTTGCTACGATCCGGTATGCGAAGAACCAACCGTAACACATGGATTATGTCTTGTGGGTACCAAATGGAGAAATCAATGGGAGTTGGAGAAGCGTATTGAAACGGTTGGTGTATGTCGGGGATGTAGAAGCGACTCGGACAGCCTGCCACCATCACCATCACCAACTCATCACTATCGGCAGGGAGAGTATTCCCATGTATACGACTCGCTGGCACACAGCATGATGCATGATGGATAAATGGTCCTCGATACGTTGCGTCCCGAATCTCAAGGAGTCGCCCCATATTCGTGATCCGGGGATTATCCGCGTCGTGGCGGCGTCCTTCTTCAGCCCAGCACTACTCAATTGCACTGCAAATGATCCACGAAATGCGGCTGTTCCGACTCGATCTCCGCGTTCGCGCCTCTTCGGGGCACTGGCATCTCGATTACCCGGCTTCTGTGAGTTGATCATTTACCTTGCGAAGAATGGCAAGGTGAGGCATGGTGAGGTGCAGAATCGATCAATTCAAGTTCGTGTTACGATACGAGTATAGTAACGGAACGCGGTGCGAGACCCGCATGACAACATTCTAGCATGACGGCGCAAGACGGTAATATGACAGATGTCGTCGATTGCGGGTGGCCGTTCCCACTCTACGCCGTTCCTATACATGACACATTTATTGATCCCTTGGTCGCTTCTTTTTCAAAGACATTGTTTTGATATTCATTCGCAATGACATATTATATCATGCGATTTCGACATAGCATGCGCATGGGCTCGGACGTCGTGGCGATACCCTAACAGGAACACAGATATAGGCCCATCCGTCATCGAATCACCATGAACACTTCATTGGCTTTCCCATTGAAACGGTCATAACTATGACCGCGGATAACAATTTGCGATGTTAGTACAACTCCAGAATCGAGTCCCAATTCGATTGGTGCCGAAAGGTACAGCACTTGCCAGTGGTTGTGCCGCGAACTGAAAATTCGTACGATATCCTTCATAAGAGAGAGAGACAGGTAGAATTTCGGGAGGCGGTGGAGGCCGATCTTGGACTGGGTGAACTGGCAAGGGGAGCCCAGACTGACGAGGCAGTATTCGAGAATCGGGGTTACCAATGAACAGTGGCGCATGCGCTACGAAGCAATGGAACAGTACTGCTGCAGAACAGAAGGATAAATCTGCGCCGTCGGGAAACACCTTACACTATAAGGCAGTGTAAAAGCATACTTCGGCCTTTGAAAGGGTGACACATAGTCAACTGCTGTTGAAGCAAGTAACCCAGCCTGGGGTTTAATGGAGATGATTACCATCCACCTCTTTTGGATACTTGCGATTGCGCTATTGTCCTGAGTGGGTATTTTTTTCCTCATATTTAAAACGTCTATCTTCAGCCGCCAGCATGTCCAATAAACGGCATAACATACCTGCCTGTTGGGCGAAATCCACCTAATATGTTTCCCCTTAGTTTTAATGCCAGCAAAGACATTTTTACACTGATTCTCCCTCGATACTAGCGAGGTTCTATGATAACATCTCATTGTACCTTCTATTCAAGGCCAGTTCCTTCCCCGCAGCGGGGAAGCTTGTAGAAGACGAAGACACGATTTGTGTTGTCAGAACTATCAGTCAGAATCTGAGGAACCACATGCTCCACGCGACCAGCACGACCGGCACAACACTTACCATTTCTCCCAGAGCTGCATATTCGGGAGCGATACGCACCCTGACAAACGCCCCTGCCGCCAATAGCACAGCAAGGAGGTTGTAAATGGCGGACCATACGAAGTTGAGGTACACCCGAAACACGGCACCACGTGACAGACGAAATAGTGCTGTTAGCGCACGCGAGAGGTCAGATGCGAGGAAAACGACGTCCGCCGCACTTCGAGCGACATCCGTCCCGTTGCCCATTGCAACACTGATGTCCGCGGCAGCAAGAGCGGGCGTGTCATTTGTCCCGTCTCCAATGAACATAACGCGCGCGCCAGTTGCTTGCAGAGCACGAATATAGGCGACTTTCTGCGTTGGTAAGCAGTTGCCGAGGGCGCGCTCGGGCGGAATGCGCAGCTGCTCAGCGAGGGCATGGACTACGGGTTGCGCATCACCCGAGACGATGTGGACCTGGATCCCTTGATGGTTGAGACTCTCAACCGCCGCCGCCGCACTTGCGCGTGGACTGTCGGCTAGTCCGAAGAAGGCAACGACCTTCGAGTCTATTGTCACGGCGAACATGGTCAAAGCCTTCCGTATCATTTGAAAGTAAACTAGCTCTGTCTGTAGACCGAGCCAGATTGGGCTTCCTCCGCGGACAAGAACGTCGTCGACCATCATTTCGAGGCCTTTGCCAGGGAAGGACCGAACTTGACCTGTGAGTGACTTCGCGGATATGTTCGGGTAGGTCGCGCGTAGGTACTTGGCTACCGCATGAGCAATAGGATGCGAGTCTTGAGATACAAGTGCTAGAATCGTGCCTATTGTATCTTCACGCATTATGCATGCATCAACGACGCCCATGAGTCCAAGCGTCAACGTGCCAGTCTTGTCAAACACGACAACGGTCGTATTTTTGGCATTCTGTACAGAAATTGCGGTCTCCGGAGCTCGTTAATAATGTAGCAGAATGGGTGCATGTGGGGAAAACCTACCTTAAATAATACACCCTCCTTAACCGCGACGGCACCGGTAATGACGATGACCATTGGAACGCACACCACGATTGCACACGGGCACGATACGATCAACACAGAGATCGCATATCGCAGTGCTGCCAAACCTGCACCAGCGAGGTGCTCTCCACGAACGCGCAGACCCACAACAATCCATACGACATAAGTGATCACCCCCATGGCTAGGATTACTGGCGCAAAAAACGATGCCGCGCGATCCGCTAGGTCTTGTATAGGAAGACGTGCCTCTTTCAGGCGCTTCACGAGGGACGCGAGTTCAGCAAGAGTGTTCTCCGCGGGTGCTCGGGAGACCTCCATATCAATAAGATAGGTCATGTTCAGGGTACCAGCCGTGAGGGGAGTCCCAGGAGCCTTGTCCACGGGTAGACTCTCACCAGTAAGAGAAGACTCATCGACCTGAGTGGACCCTCGTATCACGAAGCCATCCGTAGGGATAAGCGTGTTTGATGAGACGCGTAGCACGTCATTAGGTTGTACAAGGTCTATGTGGGTGACCGCGACTGTGGTACCATCCGTCGAGACCATTTGCACGAGGTCTGGCTGCAGCGTACTCAAAGCATCAAGTACCGATGTCGCGCGTCGGCGCGAATACGCCGAAATAAGCTCGCCGAGACTGATGAGCGTCAACAGTAGCGTTGGTGTTTCAAAGAATGGTGGGCTGAATTCGTGACCGACTGCCTGCATGACGTACGCGACGAGCGAGAAGAAATACGCAATCGTGGAGGAGAGAATGACAAGCACATCCATGTCGAGGATGTGTTGCAAAAAGAGTGCGTGGAATGCTGCGGAATACAACGGCGCGCCGACGTAAACTTGGATACACGTCGCAAGAAAAAGGGAGATTGCGCCGTATAAGATCGGATGAGGCCGTAACGGTGCCCAGGAAAAGACAACCACGGGGATAGAGAGAATGGCAGAAATTATGGTTCGGCGAAAGTGTGAAGTGATTTGTGCTGCAACTTGTGAAGTAGTTTCTGGCCTTGAAGGAGGAAGGAAGGAACCACCCAATGAGACAAAAACGTCCAAAACAGAGCGAGGCTGTATCAAGGTCGCGTCGTATTGGACATCGAAAATTATAGTGGATTCGGCGAGCGAAGTCCTGAGGATTGATACGCCCGGAGGAAGAACAAGACATCTGTCAAGAATTCCAGTATTTTTCTGGAATTCTATACGAAGTATTCTGTGCTTTCCTTCCGTCCGAAATTTGTCATCCACCTTGCAAGTAAATCCAGTAAGGTGCGTGGCTCGGTTTGCTAGGTCGGAAGGAAAGATAAAACCCTCTCTGTACTTTAGTGATGCTTGATTCGTAAAGATATCGACCTTGACGTCTTGAACTGACGGAATTGTGAGAAGTGCACTCGTGAGCTTTCCCGCACAGGACGGGCAGTCCATTCCGTTAACTGTCAACGTTAGATTCTGGATGTAGCCTGCACCCTGTTCGGCAGCCTCATCGGGGACAATTGGTAGATTGCCCTTCTCAGGTACGAGGTAGGAATGGGCCGGATTTTGTGTCGTCAACTTGTTTTGCTTACTTGCCTCCAGGGGGTGGTGGTCACGTTGGGACTGAGAAGTGTAGCAACACGACACCAGTCGATCAATGTTGCGGTGACCTTTGCAGTAACAAGCAGGGTTAACCAAATACATAAAAAGGGTGGGATTTCAGAGTACGCACCAGAGATAATAGTAGAGGAGGCGACATTCTCTTCATTTCCCGTAGTTGGTCCGGTACCAAGGGGATATGCTATTCCAGACTCTGAAGTGGCTCCTGGAACACAGGCGGAACAATGATCGTCTTCCATAGCCAATGACGAATGAGCTCCCGAGCCGTTCCGTCGATATGCAGAACAACGTTTGGGGGAACGGTCGGAGCAATAATCATCTCTCATGTCTAAGGGATGGGCACGTGAGTCATCCGATACTCGAAAAACCTGAACGCTGGTACAACGGACTCCTACCTCGGTTGCAATCAATACGCGCAGAGTCAAGGGTGCAAGGCAATATGGGCCCTGAACAACAGCCACCCTCGCAGCTGGGCCTGTGCGCATTACTGTCACTCTGACAACATGGTTCTGAAAGACAGGTAATGTGACGGTGAGGGGAACACCGGAAGAAGCAGCGTACCATGTGTAGGATCAGGGCAAGGGGCACTACAATCGCCGCAACACGATCCGGGCGTTGGCCCTCGACATCCACCTTGATCGTTCGGGATACAATCACGAACGCTGTGTTGTACGAAGCCCTGGTGATGCCCGCTTTCCTGCGATATTTGACAACATAGGTCCGCTTGGCAATCGCAGACGGATTCAGCAGCAGAAGAGGGCAGGTATGGGTGTTCTGGCATTGACAGGGATTACAGGCCACATGTGAAGAAAGTGTACAGAGGGTAGAGCGTTTAAGTACTGATATTGCAGCTCAAAATCAGTGTGCCAAAAGTGGTGAAACTGTCCATATTTGGCGATTTTTTGCGAGCTCAACTCCACATCTTTCGAGCTGGGATGTGATGTGACAAGACTAGGTTCAAGAATGAAGTCCAAGCAGTCCAGACGGAGGATTGCATGACGAGGTATCAATGATGGAAAGATAGATATTTTTGCCGAGAAGGTTATTATGAGGGGAAAGCCAAATTTATTGCAAGCGAGGGTGGTTGTCGCCAGTTCAAAAGTTTCCGCGGTATAAGACAAATATGAGCAGGTGTATGCACGTATGCATGGCGTGAGCGAGATTACGGAAAGGAAAGGGAAAGAAAGCCGGGAAGGGAAGAAGGGAAGGGACGAAGCCGAATTGAGGGTGATGACGTCAAGATGCGCCCCATAAGATCGGGGGAGTAAGTTTCAAAAAGAAGGTGGAGCATCCGAGTGGCAAGTGGCGAGGTGAGTGGATACTCAAACCCCCTCAAGTCCGCGACACGGTCGGTCGGTCGGTAGCACGTACGGAAGTCCAAGCTGTTGATCATGAGCAGCTGCCATCTGCGGCATCTTTCTTTCCGTGCGAGCGCAATCCCTTCTTTCCCTAGTCCTACCCCTCTTCATGGATGTACAATCCTCCCTTGTATGCCTCTCTCTCCCTTCCTCCCCCGCATATATTCATCCTTTCTTCCTAGAATATCACCCAACCACCCTCCTCAAGCTTCTCAAGCCCTTCCTCTGCTGTTGCTCCCGCTCCTTCTACAAATCCTCCACCTCCCCTCCCAGCTCATCCTCCTACCAGTGAAGAGATAGACGCCGTCATCCAACAAGCCACCTCTTCCGTATCTTCAGATGGTCGTCACGTTCCCCTCAAGGACACTCGCACCCAACTCTTCGTTGGAAACGTACGTTTCTCATGTCTTCTCTCTCCTCTTTGCGACATTCCTTCTACCTCTTTCCACAATCCTTGTGTCTTCATGCGTTGCGGTCGTGCTATCTCTAGTGCCTTGCTTTTTTCCGCAGCATCTTTCGCGGTCGGCACGGCGCTAGTGCCACCCCCCTTTTTCCCGTCCCAACCTTCACGTTTCACATTCTCCACCCGACTTGAGTTACTCCGCCGAGAGACTGATTTCTCTCACAGCTTCCCTACCGGGTTCGTTGGCAGGACCTCAAAGACCTTTTTCGTAAAGCCGGTACTGTTCTCCGGGCAGATGTCTCACTAGGCCCGGATAACCGTTCTCGCGGTCATGGCACTGTCCTCCTTGCTACTGCAGAGGACGCCGGGCGTGCCGTCGATATATTCAACGGTTATTCATGGCAGTCCCGCGTTCTTGAAGTTCGCTTAGACCGCCTACCCAGTGATTTTGATAACTTTTCCAATCCTGTCTCAGGCTACCACAGCCCCACACTTGTTAATACTCATGTACCAGTCATTTCTGGCCTAAGACCGCCTTATCCTTTTCCAACCCCATTTCCGCCACCTATCAATTCCTTGTTGTCAACTTTTGCACCACAGATTCCACTGAGAGGCACTCTAGATGAGTCCTACTCAGACAATTCCACCGTTTTTGGCCATGATCGGTCAAGCACTGTGGGCGGTATCAGCCGTAACTTGTTCGTCGGGAATGTGGGTCTCCTCATGGTTGTGATCCACTCCGATTTTCTCAAGGGTGTCTAGTTACCATTTCATTGTCAATGGCAGGATCTCAAGGACCTTTTCCGTCAGGCGGGGACCATTCTGCGTGCTGACGTCGCTCTGGGCCAAGATGGTCGTTCTCGTGGATTCGGTACTGTGGTCTTTGCCACCGAGCATGATGCTGAACGAGCAGTGAACATGTTCAATGGGTAACAGATATCTATCTCAACTCTATTTACTCATCTGCTTGACATGTTCTTTTCTAGTTACGAATACAACGGTCGTTCCCTCAAAGTACATTATGACAAGTTCATGCCCTCAGTAGGGCAGTCCTTGACAGCACCATCTTCTCCTCTAATTACGTCACCGTTCTCGGGAATCAACGCGACCCTCGCTTCGATGGCTAACATTTCTGTCCGGCCATCATCCTCCTGTAGCACACCACTGCCTCTCGCCCATCCTCCGCATTCGCTCGATTATACCGCACATAATTTGAATCAGGTCAAAAATAGTGCATCACCCCCACCTTTGAATGTTTTTCCTTCCCTTTTACGATCCCAGCCTCATGCTATCCTATCACACCTTGGCACAGCCCCAGAGCAGCAACTTCCGACACAAATCACTACAGCTCCAGGACTCCCTGACCCCATAGATACGAACCCCTCTCTCGGAAATGATTCTCCAAGCGTCGGCATCGCGGACTTGCCCACTCCGCCATCGTCTAGTGCAGGTGTATCGTCTACCAAAGGGTCACGTGTCTCATCGCCCCCTCTGCATGTCTCTCATCCCGTACGAAAGCAAGACCTCCCGTCCCATCCCCCGGCACACCCTCATGCCATGAGCGCTCCCCTTCCGTTCACTGCGTCCACTTCCTCGATATATCCCGAGCTTAACCATTCATCGCTACCGTTCGTTTCCTCTTCTCAGAGGGAGACTGTATTACGGCTCGAGCAAACATCGTCACCACCTCGACAGCGGGCGCAAACACATCCAGCTCATCCTGGGCCTATCTCGCTTCCCCCACCTTCTGCCTTCGTTGTCCCGGCGGCGCATAATTTCTCACCAATGTCCCCCATGTCCACTCCGGGCGTTCATATGTCGCCCTTGCAGCAATCGGGCGTAATTCCCTTTCCATCGTCACATGCACACCCGCATTCACCTCCCAACCGTCCAATGTTTTCACATGCACGGTCGCCCCTCCAGCACCCCGCACATACATCCTCATTTCATATGACACCAACTGGGCTACCCCCCATTACGCCGAGCATGCCTTCTTTTCAATTTATTCCTGGTCCCCCCACGCTTTCACATCCAGACCATTCTGTGCTAACATTCTCGCCTGTATCGACTATGTCCCCAGGAGCCTTCTGGGGTCGGCCAGGAGGAAATACTTTGACCAATGCTGCACCTGGTGCGCCAGTAACGAAAGGTGAAAGCCAGGACGAATTCGATTATTTTTCATGCGCAAGCACAGATGCCAGTAAAGGAGAGAGCTACTTCCCGCCTATATCCCAATCCGGAAGCAGCCTGGCTGACGAGATCCTGCCCGAAGTGCCTGGAAGCACGAGTAGTGTTGGTGAAAGACAAGCTCCTTTGGGTCCAGCGATGGAGAACGGGGTTGGTCAAGTGACGAACGCAAATAATGGTCCGAGTGAGCGACGAGCGGCAAACGAGCGGATCAATGGTTCGAGTAGGGATGGCGTCATAGAACAGTTGCACCACGGCCTGGATACCTCCCTCCTCGAAACCGCTCCCCACACCGAAAAGCAGAGTCATAGAAGAGTTTTATCACCTCCTTCCCCCCCACCAACGCGCCGTTCGGAGTCGGATCCATTACAGGATCAGGGACATAGACCGAGTACCAGTGGGAGCGGGGTTGTGAGGAGGGCAAGTTTCGCCGAAATTGGGAAGAGCACAGCAGCATTTGAACGCTTTTAGCTATTGATTGAGTGGATGTGTGCGAAAATGGGTCTGCGCCTAGGAGGGTAGGGATGATTGGTTTCTTTTGGTTTTCTCGCATATCCTTTACTTGGTTCCTCTGTCTACTTCTTAGGATCTTAGTCCAGATATTGTCGCTTTCTGAGCTGTCTTTGTCTAAAGTCACTGTATCCTGTCATACATACGCACATCTCGATTCTAACCATGTTCATCAAGCACTTTTCATCTCATGTTGCGAATTTCCATGCCTTGGTCCTGTTGGTGTTGATGTCCAGGTATTAACTTAGGTCAGTAGTTACTACAAGCTCCGGTTGTCTTACATCATCCGAGTTAATTTATCGTTTGTATGAGCTCCATGATGTGACAGGTCGTCTGATCGATCGATTCGTGTTCGCGTTTGAGAACTGACAAATTTCATTTATCAATTTGCCTCGAAGGAGAACGCACCGTATCTGACCGATTCTGGCGTTGGCGTCTCGGGAAAAATAATATTTTAATCGACGAGGGCGCATACTATTACAGGACGATGACTTTCCAGCAACTCTAGTTAGTATGAAAAATTGGGAGCATTGCAATTTACATAGCCTACCAGAGCCACTATCCCCAATTGGCAGCAGCATCTCCATCAGTCCCTCTGACGGTTCCGACCGCCAAGGCAAAGGAAATCGCCGAACCGTATAGTGCCTGTGCGAACCTGACCGGAGCCGTAAAGTACAGGGCAGAATGTCGCGCTCAGTTGTTACATGTGGGGGTTTCGCTTACTCTAACCTTGCTCATTTGATTCATCAAGCCAACACATAACGAATCCCTGAGCGCCTTTGGTGGCACGCAACCGATGACGTGGGAACAATTTGCTTGTGGTTTCAACAAAAAACTCGCTGCATGAGGCATGGACGAGGTACTGCATAAATATGACCCTGCTGGTAGACAGACAGGCTTTATCGCTACGACAGCCTATAGGTACAAAGATCCGGGATATAGAAATATCTGTATAGATGCAGGGTGCGGAGTATTTGCGTTGCACCGCGCCATGTTCTGTGCAGTGCAGCGTGTGAAACGTGGCTTGATGCGTGATGTTTGATGCCTTGATCGCCCAAATAGAACCGGGGCGCCCTGCGGAACTAGGAATGGGACTCGGATAGGAATTCTCCAGAGTGGAGACAACTAGAGACCCGTGTCCTGGTGAGCGCAATATGTCATATGGATACTGTGTACTGTAGATCCCATCAAACGTTCACGTTCACCCTAGTCGATCGATTGTCGTGTCGGTGGTCATTTGTCGGTTTGTCGGTGCTCGTGCTTTGCTCTAGTTAATGTGTGGCGTATCCCTTTGACCTCGGCCCAAGGTAGTCCCGAAGGGGATATTTCTTACGCGCCTTAACGTGACGGATATCCCCAATCGTCAAAAGTATCGTGCCTCGTCTTTCGTGCCAACGCGCCAAGCTCGCCCAGGAGAGGTGGGAAGCGGGGAGTCTCCAAGTAGCACACACGCTTTGACACGCAATGGGTACTCTTTTTTATAAGACTAAGGGCATACTGACAATCGGAAAGCACGAGGGCCACAAAGTCGCCAAAATCAGTGGTCATGGGAAAATGTAAGGTGAATGTGATCAGCATCGATCCTGAAACGGGCCACACTCCTGTTTGGGCCTGATGTGATGTGGGGGCGTTTGCAATCACATCGGAGGTCACATCCATCATATATACCAAGTTGAGACAGGAGAGCGCATCATGGATCGTGACGTGATGGCATGTATCGAGATAGTTGGGTGTAATTTGCACGCCAAAAAAGGGGGACTCAACCTGAGTACAGTATCGTAGGGTGAGGAAGCATGGAAGGCGAGACATTGGCTCAACTAATTATCCGAGTGGGCGGAAATCTATGGGGAGGAGATTCTTAATGTTGAAACGTTGGACTTGCGAGTTGGGGAGAGCGGGATAGTCAACCCTGCATGGTGCGTTTGGAACTGGGACGAATAATCGAAAATTGCATGATTAAGATAATTGAAATAATGATGGGCGATTTAGGTCAGGAACGATGGCACGGTCTGGGAATGGATAGACTAGTGATGGGCTCAAAGGAAGGTTTTTGGGGAAATAAAGGTCGGAGGCAGGATAAATTACCAAGGGGAGAGTACAAGTAGCGCAGCTGAGTTAGTGGGAGGCAAAAGACGGAAAGGGTTGAAAGGAGACCCAAATTTGGATAATACAAAGGGAGTAGCTTAGGTGGTGGCAGAAGCGACAAAGGAGGGGAGAAAGAGGCAGAGTAGCCCGACACGAGGTCAGAAATAGGATGGGAGAATGTTCGTGAGCCGAGGAGAGAGAGTGGCGAGAGGAAGGGAAGGAAGGGGATGAGAATCATGGGATGTATGCGGCGTTGACCGGATTTGGGACGATTTCTTTCTTCGATGATATTATAATCTTGAGTTGAGCGGACCATTGCCGGCAAATTACTCGTCATTCTCCTCCCGCCACGGCCCTCCCCTTTCCTGTATTCCAGATCTCAGGTGTTTTATGCGGGTCTCTCACCCCTCCGCCTGGTTCCAAAAAAGTCTCAAAAAGTCTCAAACAACCGAACACGATCACTCCTACGGGCTGCTTTCACCCCATCCATCACCATCACCATCCCGACCCACCACCTCTCCCTCTCCCTCCAACCCCCCACGCCTCAACTCCCGCGACAACACTGCAAGACCCTCGTCGGCGGCTTCTTTTCGATCCGATTACACCGCCACCACGAACGCCCAACGCTCTACGTTGACACTCCTCACTCAAGACTTACACTCCCATCCCTTCGCAACCATGGCTCACGCGCCCCTCCCCGTCGTCTCCAGCCACGACTCCTCTGAAGAAGAAGAGGAATGCCCCGTCTGCCTCGAACCCCTCTCTTTCAGCTTCCGTTTGCCTGGCGAGAAACCCCATATAGTGCCCGAATGTGGCCATGCTCTCCACGAGGTGAGTGACTTGCCAATTTCTCCGCCTTTGCTGGTCTGTGGACGTTTGAGTCCGTTTGTACGTGCCCTTGAGGCTCGAGTCGGCGCGTTTCCGTCAGATGGCGGACAACTATGTTCGGTTTATCGTTCTCCCGTCCTCGTTGATGGGACCCATCATCCCTCGGGAATTTTGCGTTCTACCCCGACCCTCGCGTGCGGTCTCCCATTCTGGATTGTGTTCTTTCCAGCGCACGTTCCCCGTGGAAGGTATCCGAGATTTCATCAGATTCGTTCACCTCCTCGGCTATGCGATTCGCCAACCTTATTTTTGAACACTAACCGTTCCCCAGGCGTGTTTTACTGCGGTATATGGGCCTGTCCCGGGGTCGGGTCGCACAACAGCAGTTCTTCGCAAGTCGAACCTTGGTGTATGCGGTGTATGTCGGCGGCCAATGAAGGTTGGGGATGGCGATGGTGGAAAATCAAATAGTATGCCTCTCACTTCCTCGACAGCCTATGTTTCACTCATGCGTGGGACAGAGCTCGCAGCCCTCACAGGCATGGGTGACCGAAATGGACCTTCCTTGTATCCAGGGCGTGATACACAAACCACTGGGCGTGCGACCGACCGCAGTGCGCCCGCCACAGGGCGAACGTACGACCCTACGGAGGATGACCCGATCGAACACGTAGCGCCGTCTTTCAAATCTGGCTTGCACGGCGATCACGCCGCATTTGTCGTGACGCCCTCCATCCAAGTGCTTCCTGAATTCTCCTCCCTCACACGCAATACGGAACCTACCCAAGCGCTCACTTGTATTGTCGTCGTCGAGCTTCCTGGCAAGCGAGGCTCTGGTCATGTACCTGGTCCTGTCATGGACCCATATGCGACACCAACTGTACCTGATACTTCAACTATACGGCGCCACCAACTTTCGTCTGTTCCTGGGAGCATCGTCGCTCCCACGGTTCCTTCACACGATAACCATTCAACCCGAGAAGTTCCTTACTCGGCGTCACTCCAGCCCCAGGATACGTCACCATTCGTCGCGATTACCGAGGACCTGAGAAACCGCATAATCGACTGGAAAGGTCATCCACTCTCTGGGCTTGGGCCTCTGCAAATGTATGACCTGTTGTCAGTGCGCCGCGATGCCCTTGTGCGCGAGTTCTTTGTCTATCTCTTCAAGGAGGCAATCATATGTGTCGCAGAGGAACGGAAGCGTACTCTCGGACGATTCCTCTCGAGTGCATCAGGTGTGACAGATGGTGCATCCGTGACCAGTGGAGGACCGGGTCAATCAAAAGGCGTTTTACGGCTAAAAGGTCGCATCTATATCAAGCATATCCGCCAGGTCACGGACACATCTGTCCAAGGGGAACTCAGCCTAACTATAGACATGGAAGACGAAAGGCTCGATTCCTTTATTTTGATTTTCAAAGACCGTTCCTCACTTGAAACATGGAAGGCTAACGTTCAGTCGCTTGTTTCCCAAATACATGGGCCAAGGCGAGAGCAAGAACACGCACCACTTGACATGGAAGAGTTTGGCGGTAGCGCCAAGGCCATGCGAATGCTGAGCGGAAGCACGGGGACAAGCACAAGCACGGCTGAGAGCAGTTTACTCCACAGCTCGGGAAGGTCGACGCTGTCGAGTTACACATCTCATGGTAGCTCCCTCATAAACCACGGGCTTCACAGTAGTGCGACAGGCAAACTCAGCCCTCTCCAAGAGGACGACACACCATCCCACTATTCTTCCAGTCCTTTGTATGCGCCGCATATGTCTGCCGGCCCTTCTAACTCTCTCGCGCCCCTCCCTCACCCTCCTCTGGACCTTATTCTCGTCATCTCTATCCCACCTATCAACTCATTACCAAGTACGGCCGCACTCAAGCTTCGTGTCATAAAGGCGTCACTCGACTTCATTATTGCGTCGCTGGGGCCGCGCGATCGTCTATCATTTGTCACTTTTGAGGTTGGTGTCGGAGGTGCGGTGCGGAAGACACCCTTTCTGTCGCCTGGACGCCCACAGAGCCGTACACGCCTCAGTAAATTTGTAGATGAAATTGGATATCGTCCCGATGAAAGCCAAACATTTGAAGATGAATTCGCTGTTCGGGGAAACAAGGAAGAGAAGACTGATGTTGTCACTGCTGTCAACCATGGTATGACTTTCTCGCGGATGTTTTATGCCCTCTGCTTATGACATTCTGGTAGGCCTTGACGTCGTGCTGCAACGCAAATCACGGAATCATGTTGCTGGCATGCTCCTCGTTAGCGATGCTGCGGACAGCACGCGGCGTGCCCAAATGGACCTCGTTCTGGCACGCGCAGAGGCCGCAAACGTGCCAATTCATTCTTTCGGTTACGGCCGCTCTCACGACCCTGCATCTCTTTGGCTTATGTCCAATCACACAAGTGGGACATACACCTTCGTGAATGACTGGTACGATTTACGGAGCTGCCTCGCGGGCTGCATTGGTGGTATGATGTCTATCGGGACCATGAACATGAAGCTTCACATGAAAGTCGTGGATGGTAACCGCTTCCGCATCCGGAAGGTGTCTGGTGGACCATCTTCAATCGTTGCTTCTGATGGGCGTAACGTGGACGTCGATCTCGGTGAACTGCGTTACGGCGAACGCAAGGAGATGCTTGTCGAGCTCGAGCTCGATAATTCGGATGCACTTCGTCAGGATAGCGCACGTCGCTCCCAACGGGCAATGAACGCAACGGACCGGTTCAATCAGAGTTTGGGTCTCGATGCTCTTACCATTGATGACATGGCCGATCTCACAGATGGTATGATGGATCGTATGATCGATGAGGTACCCGTTTTCGAGGTCGACGGTGCGTTCTACGATCCCGCTGCAAGCAAGCACGTCTCGCGCCTTGCCCATCCTGTACTTCTTACCGTCACGTTACTACCTGCGGGGAGCAGCAGTCCCGCTCGACAACCGAACCCCCGCTCGGACACGGTCATCGTACGGCGACGCATGGAGTTACTCGCTTCGGACATGGTCACGCGGGCTCTGGTGCTCGTATCACGCAAAAATTACCCCGCGGCTCAGAAGATCATGAACGAGACGAAGCGGATCATGCACACGGTGCTACAGCAAGTCTCACAGTCACTTCCACCACCTACGGCCAACGGTGCTATGGTACGCAATCGCAAAGAGCAGCTCACGCTCACATCTATTCGGGTGCTGCAAGCAATTCTGCAAGACCTGCAACTTCTATCTGATGCTCTTGAAGAGAACGTGGATCTATTCGCACATGATCAGCGCAATTTTGGTGCGCAGCAGGTAATTCATTTAACACACAGCTCCCATTCCAGGCGGTGTCCTTATCGATTTTTCCCCCAGGCGATGATACTACGCGATCAAAAGAGCTGGACCGGACGCAGCGCAACAGAACGTGTCTTTTGGACAACCGACAACTCGATAGAGCTCGCGTCTCGCAGCAACGATTGGGTTGCCAGGGAATGATCATACCCTCTTTTCCTGTATCATCAGCTTCCGTTATCTCCTTGGATAGAACTTTTCTGTGGATCTCAAATGCGTACCTTCATACCTAAGCTTATGTACAACGTCTCTTTCCACACTTTGTCTGTTGATTGGCCAAACCTCTCCTTTCTCAGCCCTTGTTCGCTAATCTCCCGTGCGCCACGCCGCTCATTCAAACACCACGTAACGAGTTATGGCATACCTCCCCCTTACTGTATCTCGGTCAGGTAATAACGCCGGTAATTTATCGTACAACAAATTTGACAAATTTTATTGCGGATTTAAGGACAGATCGGGTTTGTGGTGATCATCATGTAAGTATTACTAGCGCGAGTACTAAGTAGCAGTAATACGATGCAGGCGCCAGCACCTAGCGTCCAATTCATGACATGCATGACATGCTGCCCCGTAGAATAGCCGACATCAACCTCCCGGATTTGAGGTTTAGCCGCCGAACGATACTGTATGCATATGCAGAAGGAGCGACTAGCCAGCAGTAAGGAAAACGTGTCCGAGAAAACGTGGCATCAGCGTATGGGCTGCATCTTTAATGGTGGACTGATGAACCTAAAGCTATTTCAAGTCTATGTGGTAATATCCCATGTGTCTTGTCTCCATCCTTAAATGTAAGGACACGGACACATGGGCGGTCTGGGTAATGAAAGGAAATGCCACGGCTGTGCATGTGTACCGGGGTCTCACTCATCGACCCTTTTTGGTGCGTCTCAACCATTTCACCGTCTCCCAAAGTAGAATTTAAAGAAAACACCGTGCGTGCCGCCTTCACTTCGTCTTTCGACCAGGTCAAAATCCTGACAAAATCCCCGCGTTGTCCATTTCGCTTGTCGACATGACACTGGTAAATGTGTATTGTGTCGTCGACCGCACTTTTCCTGTGGAAAAATGTCGGGGAGACCGGGAATTTGCCGTTTCACGTGTAAATGATACCGTATGGCGGTAGCTTTACAGCAACGTTCATGGACCGCAAACTGAAATTGCATCCGAAGTAAATTGTTTGGGGTGGGGGTCAACGACGGAGCTCGTGCTTCTGGCCTCAATTCCTTGCTTCTAGTGAGTTGACGTGAAGCTGGAGGCGGAGACGGACGAAGCCACTTTTCCTTATGGGTTTCGTAAGGCTCGAGTACTACTACTGTAGTAGCCTCTGAGAAAAGAATGATAATGTCAGACTCGACTGAGGTCAAATTTCGAACATTCCGCCGCTCTTTACGGACAACACAATAATGCGGTGACATTCCATATGTTGGCTACCGAGTGCCTTTCAGGCCTTAATTCACGGAACTAAGGCCTCCTGTTTCCACGACGATGGTATTTTGTGGCGTGACATAAGTGACTGAAAGCCGATATATATGCGGCTGCTGTTCACTTTTCTATCGCGGACAAACATGACATGGGAAATATCAAAACTCGTCGTCGTCGTCGTCGTCGTCATCAAATAAGATGAACCTTTTACCGGGAACGGCCGCAGTGGTAACCTGTACAGTATGTATGAGGGGGCTCTCATTTAACCACGTATGGAAGAGCTAAATAAAGACTCACTCTTGGGGCTATACCTCTGGAGATGATGGGAAACCGAGCCGCCAGCGAGGCATACCCAGACCCAGAATGGGCGCCCTTTTGATGGCCGCGAGACACCGTCTCATTACGACTCTTCTCACCGTTCGGTGATTGCATGGCGGAAAGAATGCCATCTCTGTGAAGCTGAGCCGACGTCGGGGTTTCCTCGGGTCTCTGCGTACACCCGTTATGAGTCCGACGCACCTGAACTGCGGCTGGTTGGTCTTGACAGCGCCGAAGAGGTGGGTTGCCTGGGTCAGGAAGGCGAGCGGTATCAAGGCTGACCCTTTTTCTCTTTCTTGCTCCTACGGGTGGCTCCGCGCCCTCCGGTGGCGTAGGGTAGGGAGGCACTACGGATGGGCCAGATGCGCCCGAACAGTTGTCGATGCACCGACATTGGCGGCCTTCGGGTATCTTCTCCAAGATAGCGTTGCGTGCAATGTTAATATGAAGCGGCACAGATTCGAGGATTGGGTGTAGTGGCGAGAGCAGCTCGAGGATTCGGCTCTGCTGAGTTTGAGCACGGGAAAACTGCTCTTGGAGCGATTGCGATAGCTGGTTTTGGGTTTGTAGAAGCTGCATGCAGAATGACTCAGGTGTTCTTTTCGTCCCTGAGAGTATCAGACTACACTCTACCGCGGTCAGGGTATCGAGTTTGCTATTGATCTTCTCCTCAAACGCGTGCAGTCGTTCCGTTGTTACTGTGAGACTTGCCTGCATCAAAGTCGCCTCACGCACTTGCATCGGAGATCCGATCGCCTTCTGGAGGGAAGACTGGCATCGATTGACTGATATATGCGTATGTCAGCACACGCCAGCTAGCATATATGCGGGAGAAAACAAAAGGAAAACGTACTCAATTGGGCAATCACGTCGAGTTCCTTCTCGCGAGCGTTTTCGACTTCCTCCCGGACGCGGACCATCTCTCTCTTGGAAGTTTCGATCGCGGAAAAGATCGAGTTGGCCCGTTCTGAAAATTGTTCCAGACGCGCATGCGTGTCATGCAAGAGTATCCTGGTCGACGTGCCAGCTTTGTCTTGGGGCGTCAGCTGAGCATATGAATGGGGTTGAGTGGCGTTAGCCTTGGATGGACCGCGGTGATTGAGGAGGTGCGCCCAAAGGGTCGAGGCAGTAGACGGAAGAGGAGAAGACGGGGTCGAAGTGCTGGCTGTTGTCGCCATCATTTATTTATGATAAGAACTCACCTCGTCTTGGTTTCGACATGTCCCAATTCCACGCGACACTGGTCATGTGAGCACTCCGATTCATCACGTGAAGACATACCCTTCAAACGGTATCTTACGTTCAGAGCCTGCTAAGAGGAAACCTGATGTAGATTCACTGAGGCAGCGAGGCCATAACAAATGCTAAGATGTACAGCCTCTCCACCCTCCGGTATTACTTTCAGACGTCTCGTCTTGGGTCTCGTAAGAAGGTGCACGTGTGTAAGGCGGTGGAGGTGAAAGCCCGCTAGCCGAGGACGACGCCGGCCGGTCCCCTATCTCAACGTCGAAAAAGCCAGGCATGCTGCCGCTACTGGGAGTGCCCTGTGCGGACGACGCGCTAGCACCCGATCGGAAAAGGCAAGGGCACATGGTGGGGAGACGCAAGAGACAGCACCCGAGGAGGGCACAGAGCGCAATGACCGAGCAGAGGATGATGACCGCGATGGCTTGGCCCGAGATGCGCGGATCATCGTGGCCGCGGGGGCGCACATGCTGGAGTTGGGGTGTGAATCCGAGAATGGCATCACGGGCGGCGGCATTGTTGTTGGCAGGTGGTGGCGGTGGAGGTGGAGCGATGATCGAGAAGTGTCTTCTGCTGTGTTCGTGCGAGTAAGGAGAAGGGTATCCCGCGTGTGGCCGACTCTGGACAGAGGTTGTCCTTTGTATAAATAGGGCTCGATCAGCAAAAAAAAACATTGTTCTGAAATCGTATGACCACGCAAAGATAGAGCGCACAGTGGTAGCAACAGAACGAAGAGGCCCAAAAAGACAAGCGCGGTGCGCAGAAAGGATCCGAGACAACCAGAGACAGCACCACGTAGTCCTCGTTGGGGCATGAGGCATAGCAAGATGGTTTTCAAGTAACCAAGCCAACAACCCAATGTGTATTTTCCAGTTCCATTTCAGCCTGAAGGTCGCCAACTGCAACAACGCATGGGCCACCGCCGAGATTGAAACATTGTCTTGTTCAGGGGCAGAGTAGCGGAAATAAGGCAATGACAGTTGCTTTCAAGTTTCAGGACACCCGTCATTCCTAATCGAGTGGCGTTGATTGTATAGCAGTTTCGAGGCAGAGGTTGCTGAACAAGTACATGTGGCTGTTCAAGCGCAAGCTTTACGGCTCTGGTTTGGAAATTTCTGGTTCTCAGCACTGGACAATACAATACGAGAAAGACATGCCAACTTTTCCGATCACAATACGCAAGTGATAAGAAACGATAATGTGACAATAAATAAATGACGTGCTCCTGCTAAAGCCAGACGAGACTAGGGCTGGGGAAACAAAAGTTACAACGGTCACCACACCGAAATAAAACGAGGGATCGAAACATGACACCAATGGTATAGATGATATCGAGCCATTGGGGATGAGCAGTCGTCGAGGGGTCAGTAAGGAAAGTAGATAATTAAGTTCGTCAGGGAGTGGAGAGCAACGAGGGGGGTAGTGGTGATACAGGAAGACGGCGCTGTCCATGCATACGCTTTCGATACTTTTGTGTCCATCTCCCCCGCCGCCCCCACTCCACCCCCTACGCATTACAATCATGGTACAAGCACCTGTCATCCGTCAACCATAGGCCAGATTGGTCCAAACGTCTCCTTCAGCCCGTACTAACGCCGCAGCCCGATTCTCTGCCAATATTACCGCCAGGATAAACCGTCTAACGCCTAATCGCAACATTGAAGAGCAAAACTTGAAGAGATGGAAAGGAAGGGAATGGGGAAAGGCGGTACAATTGAGGCAAGGAAAAGGTGAAGAGGGTACCCCCAAAGCCATGGTGATCACACTCCGCCACTGCCCACCAGGCCAAGGCGATCTCAGCCCATCTTGCCATCCTTCTTCTTTTGTTTGCGCGGCGGTGTTACCGGTCGGCCTGCATTCATCGCCCCGTAGGGGTACTTTGCTTTCTTCTCCGCTGGCTTTAAAATCTACGCATAGAGCGGTGTGAAAGCTGTACACGCAGGGTAGAGGAAAGAGACGTACCTGGAAAGAACATAACAATGTTTCATCTACACTCATCATTGCGCCTGCGTTGTCGAATTCTCCGCAATAATTTGGTGCTGAGAAAAGTGTCACAAGTTGACGTTTTGCGAAGAACTCATACCCATCCTCAACAACCTAGATAGAAAGTCAGCCAACGGCATGTGCGCATGAAAGTGGACACAGTAAATGCAAAAAAAAGCGTTTTATAGAAGCTGGGGAAGGAAGCTCGCAGATAGTTATAAGCCCGCACAAAGACTGTGCGGTACGCATATTGCCCACGAGTTGTATCGGAATCCCGGCCTTTTGGTGGAGACATACCTGATGTGCCCGGCAAATTAGATCCATGTCATGCTTCTGTAAGAAACGCGACACGACATCTGGGCCGAAAGTAAACGATACACCCCGATCGTTTTCTGACCAACCGGTGATGTCCTTGTCCGGGTCGGACCATAATAGGTCGCAGAGTAGCCCTACACGCCGTTCTCACTTGAGCAGACAAGTAAGGTGTGAGGGATTGGATATGTACCTGTATCGGGAACGTCTGTCGGCCGCATGACTCGTCTAATTTGCTCCATCGACTGGAGATCGGGGCTAAGACCACCGTGCATGGTGAAAATCTTCTCATCGATGATGGCAGCAATGGGTAAGCAGTTGAAGCAATCCGTAAATGTCTTCCAGAGTTTGATGTTGTAGCGTCGTTTGCCTGTAGGTGCTTCGCTTAGAGCATGAGGAGAGTGGTGCATCGGGGGAACAAACATTCGTCATAAAAGCCGTAAATGCGGTTTATACTGGCGCATTCGTGGTTACCGCGGAGAATAAAGAAGTTTTCAGGGTACTTGATCTTGTAAGCCAGTAGAAGGCAGATTGTTTCTAGAGATTGCTTGCCGCGGTCGACATAGTCACCCAAGAAGAGGTAATTCGCTTCCGGAGGAAAGCCGCCGTACTCGAATAGTCGAAGCAGGTCATAGTATTGCCCGTGTATGTCCCCTGGATTGTGTGGTGAGAAATTTGAGGGTGAAGGGTTGGAACATTGGACGCACCACAGATCTTTATGGGGGCCTCTAACTCCAACAAGATAGGCTGATTAATGAAAATTTCGCGAGCTTTGGTGCAAAGATACTTGATCTCATACTCTTGGAGCTGAACCGGCTTGCCAGGTCGATTTCCTCGTACTAAACAATGACTTGTTAGCATCCACTACAAAGACGGCGTTGTTTCGGGGATTATAGAATGAAACGGAAGCGAATTTCTGGGGGCAGCCAACCAAGGGTGTAGGAATAGGTATATAAAACCACTAAAGAAGTAACATGGGTCCCGACTGGAGCACTTGGCGACCTGGAAAAGGCGGCTGCCAGCGGGGCCACATCAGCCCCGAGGCCACAAAGGCAGATGGCCACAGCTTTACAGGTAATGTGTCCAATCGACGATTCCCGCATCCACAGATCACGTTTTCAACAGTTAGGAAGAGAAACGCACCTTCGAGCAGCCGGTCAATGACGGAGTCAAGATCGATCTCAGTGGCGTTATCTCCCATGACAAAGGCGAGAGACTGTTGTAAAAGTGTGATGGGATATGTTACTGACAAGAGTCCGAGTTGAATTGGACCCTGAGGTGATGGTAATGAGATGGGAGAGTAAGGAAGGTAGTGATGGTTGTTTGAAAGCGGGAGAGTGGGTCAGGGAATTTGATGGATGTATAATTTTTTTTTGGGTTTTATTTTTCTTGGGAAGAATTAGTGGGATGGATAGAGGGGGAGGAAGGGGGAGTGGGGAGAAGAGAAGGGAAGTAAGAGGATGGTGGGGTGTTAGGACGAAGGATAAGAGGGCGAGATGCTTCGTAATTGACAGGGCAACGTTGTCGGTCGTCGGATTCGTCGGAACACTCGCACATCGCCTGGCATCGCCGTGGGAACATCCCGTCTTTTTTACTACTCGGTAACGTGACCACTCTGATCAAAATCAACAACTCCTTGCATCCTCGCCTCTCCCTCAAGGAAAACCCGCTCCAACAGTGTGTGAAATCGTCCCACATCCTGGGCGCTCAAAACGTGGCCTGTATCCTTCCACACTACATACTCTGCCTCTGCCATGTGCCGCTTCAAGTATGCCGAATTGGATGGCCGTACTAAATGATCATCATCACCCGACACGATCAATACCTTGGGAATCGTCTTGGATATTTGTTCAAGTCGTTCGGGTTTCACATGATGTGTGCTAGCAGCCCACATCTGCGAGAGACCCCCTATCGTTTTCTGCATGCGTGTCATAGCCTCGCGTGCCTTGAATAACTTTGCAGGGCATCAGTCTGATCAACCTTATTCAACTAGGTACTTACCGCCTCCTGGACTTCACGGTTTGTCCTGCCCTCGGCATCATTTTCTGCTTTCGCATCTAGCCATGATGCATTGAAACACATTTCCACGATGTAGGGTATCCTCTTCCCCGGTTTTTTTATGAATTGTATTCTGCAACCCATCATCAGCTCGATCATCCCCGCAATTTCCATGTCGCACGCTACCTTAGCAAGTTCTTAAATCCGATCCACTACCCCCACCCTGATTCAGCACTCTTCAAGGAAAGCCTGAACTCAACGCACCGGAGGAATGTTGAAAAATGATGGGGAACCTCCAGCTGTCGTTGCCGCCAGAGTCAGCGAGACGAATCGCTCTGGAATAAAATAGGCTAACTCTACACGTAACTGATTAATGTCGGAAATAGAAGAAATCAGAGTCCTTAACACACCCTGGGCAATCATCCCACCGAGTGATATTCCAACGAGATGGAGAGAACGTCTCTCGGTCCAGTCGAGGTAATCGAGAAGCGCGATTACGTCTTTCGCCATGCCACTAGTCCTGGGGCCGGGGAATCAGTCCCAGTCGTGTGCCATCATTATCGAAGGTACAGACGAATACGGGCCCATGGGCGTATCGCTATTTCCAACGCCTCTGTTGTCAAACACGAGAATCGAGTACTGCGGTAGTCGACCAAAGTGTGCGACCTGTCTAGCCCACCCATTACAACTGATGTTCATCCTACGGGAGCCATTTTTTATTCAGTCACAGAATTGGGTAAGAATTAGCTCGTTAGACTCACCCCATAACGAACACTAACTTCGTGGGCCCCGTGCCATGTTGTTCGAAGTAAAGAGAATAGGACGAGCTCTGGCCATTACCTTTCGTCACAGGACAGAGACCCTTACGAGTGCAGGTGGCTGGGTCATGTATACTCGTCCATTGGGGTGTCTCTACGGCGTCCTCGCTTGTCATAGTGTGTGTTATAGTGTATGTTATAGTGTGTGTTGTGTTATAGTGGAAAGCAATTGTTGCGCACAATATTAGGTCTGTCTCCGCGGATTTCCATTTCAGTCCGTGAGGCCTCACTTCAACAGAGGACAAATCAATGTTCTCTGCGTCTGTTCAGCCGGCCATCGTATCTTTGTTTTCCTCTACTGGCAGTGAGCCGCTATATCTGTGGTCCGTAGAGTCGGATTCGTCGCTTCCAGCCGACTCATTTATTTGCCTCCTTGACGACTCAAAGTCCACCCCGGCTCCGCCGCCTCCAGCCTCACTCATTTCCCCTCACCCCGTGGGGTTGGATACTAGCCACGGTGGCGATGGCTCTGATGACATCTCCGAAAGGATGGGATATTCGCTAACCCAGACGGTCCTGCATATCCAGTCGCCTTCTCTAACAAAGACGTCCATACGGTGTCCTCCCCGTGACTGGGTTCGCACCCGTATGGGTCGGGAGGGTGACTTGAGGTTGAGACACCCCTGGGTGCACATTCAAGTACGGAACATGGGAAGGCCATGGTCCTTCGAGCTAGGCTTAGTCGATCAGACCGGGAAGGAGGGTGTTGTGCGATGTTCAACGTTCCAGGTAGATATCGTCTTTCTTCACATCAAACCCTCGATTGCAATTGGTTCAAAGATTGAGATCTAGTACGCACGACATTCCAGGCTTCGTATCGCTCAGGTTTTGGTGTATGCTGGCTCCCGCTGACTAGAATTTCACCTACAGAACGAACCTGTTCTCAAGGCCACTTCGCCCCCGTTGCTCCACCTCCCACTTTCCTTCCCCTCGGCCTCCACGACACCATTAACCTCGTGGTGTACCATAACTATCTATCTTCCCACTCTCCTCTCCCATTTCTCATCACGAGCACTACTTCGGAACTTAGATGACGATGAGGAAGACGCGAGGCTGCATGAGATCGAGTTGCCTAGCGCGAGGTTTTCGCACGTATCCTTCGTCAAGGTTTACGCCACATGCAGGTTAAAGAGGATATGGTTCAGCGAGGCAGATTCGTCACAAAGGTTGCCTTGGGAGTTTGAGCTATATGCGGAAGGCTGAATTTGTTCTTTTTTTTTTACTAACCACTCTACGATCGCCCACAAGATCAATAACAGCTGTCTGTACTCGAGTGCAGAATTTGTGCCCCCTCATGTAAACCTGCCCTATCTGTTGCCATCTAGCGCCCACTGGATCGTATAATGAACGTATTCCACCTCGCCCTTCCCGTCTGGCCAAGCCTCACATGTAATATCTTCTTTCTGCGTTATACACAAGGTAGGCTCCACATCCATCACCGGGTGTATATGCTCGGCGCGAGGAAAGACACGCTCGACAGTTCCCGACTCTCGCGCGAACCTCTCACGTAGCGGTATCACAAGATGAAAGCGACCAGTTGAGCGGAGAACACGCGTGAGGCATGCTTTGATCCACCTGGCGTGCTCCAACTCATACACGACATCCGCACCAAACACCTCGTCAAACGGTTCATCAAAAGGCGCTTGCAGAGCGCGTGTGGGGTCCGCGGCGTCCTCCCAGTCCAGGAAATGCGCCGAGATCGATGAATTGTGTCCCGGTGCAGAGTCAGTACCGTCTCCTTCAGGGGGAAAGTTGCGCTGAATGTTCAGCCTGAGGTTCTCCAGCGCAGCCGGATAACAGTCAGACGCGACGATGACCGCCGCGTGGCGCTTCTCCACGATCCTGCCGATCGTGAGGCTGACGAGGCCCGTACCCGCCCCTAGCTCCAGGACACGCGTGATAGCGGCATCTTCAACCCGGTGCCCACCATCACGATGAAGGAGGCAAGCGCCGTCCCCGTCGTCGTGGCCGGTGCAGCACAACCCAAATCGAGCGGGCGCCTCGGCGATCATCTCGGCCAGTACGCACGCGCTCCCCCACGTCTGCGCTCCGACGCTCGCAAAATCGTCGTTCCGCAACGCGACGTCCGTGAGCTGCACCTTTACGCCGCAGAGGACGTACGTCCGCGCGCGCGTGCCGGCCGACGCGGCCCCCGCACAGATGGCCAGCAATGCGGCCGCGGACTGCACGAGCGCTTCCACTCCTGGGTCGGGTCGCCTCTCGGTGCCCGTGACATTGACCTTGTTGTCGGTTTTGTTCGCGTCTGTGTCCACGTGCACGTGCACGTTCACTTCATCCTCGTACTCGTCGCTGAACAGGGTCGTTTTTTGCGCGACGAGTGCGGTTAGCCAGCGCACCACGTATGCGTGTTCGAACGCGTCGGCTCTTATCGATTCCATAGCCTCGTCATTCGGCCGTCCGGTGGCCGATTCCGTGTGCGTCCTTGGAGTGGAATCGTAGTTGATGCGCCGAGAACTGCGGATTTCGGGATTGTAAACGCATTGGAGATATTGGATGGCCTCGTGCAAGGGCTCTACTGGCGTATCGTTGAGGGTCTTGATGGCCGGGAGACGCGCGGTTGGGGGGAGAACGGCGACCGCCATTGCTGTACCATTCGATCCGTTATCGTGCTCGTACTGTATAAACGAGTCTGTGTTCAGATTGATGGATGATAGAGTAGAACCGGCGTTCGTTTAATGACGGATGTTTTTGAGGACAGGTATCATCACTCAGGCGTCGCGCCCAAGATCACGAGCGAGAGGTTTTCCGTGTTCCCAACAATAATATCAATTACCGCTCAGTTTGGCGCCCTTACAGTGTATCTGCCTCGTGTGCGCAACTCGCCACCAATCTTCATTCGCATCAATATGGCGGCCAACTTGGATCTCAATTACATCGCAGCGCCAATGGTGAACCAATCGGACACGCCATTCCGCGCGCTCGTGCACAATCACGGCGCCACGCTCACATATACCGAAATGCTCCGACCAGCCAGTCTTCTTTCCGACCCGGACTACCTCGCCTTCCATCGGCGCTCGCTGGAATCAGGTCGTCCTTCTACTGGACCCGTGATAGTCCAGGTATGCGGAAACGATCAAGACGTGATCCTTCGCGGCGCAAAGACGGTCGTCGATCTCTGTGACGGTATCGGTATGTCTGTATGTCTGCTGATCATCATCACTACCCATTATTTCCGCGTCCTTGCTGATGCATTTGCGTGCGAAGCGGCGCAGATCTGAACCTTGGTTGTCCGCAAGACATCGCTCGAGATGAACATTTCGGTGCATATTTGCTCGGAAAGAAAGACTGGCCTCTCGTTCAAGGCATCGGTGAGCGTCCCCTCGAAATCACTATGGCTCTCAATGTTGATTGGTTACACAGTATCGTCTCTCTCGCACTCGTTATGTGTCCCTGTATCCGCCAAATTACGCCTATGCAGTCCAGTGTCTTCCACGGTTACGCTCGCAAGTAATCTCCAAGCGTCTGGCGCAGCATTCCTCGCATTGCACGCCCGACATCCCTCTGCCCGCCGGCGACGGCAAGGTGCAGCCGATCTCTCTGTAGTGAAGGCCCTTGTAGAGGGTGTGGACATTCCGGTCATCAGCAACGGGAATGTACGGACCTGGGATGATGTGCTATACAGCAAGGACTATACTGGCGCAAGAGGTATCATGGTAGGGGAAACTCTCTTGGGCAATCCTTAGTGAGTGTAAGTTGCATCGAGATATATGCGGTTTTGACGTTCAGAACAGCCTGTTCGAGGGTACACTTCCTGATCCTGTGTCTGTCTCTCTTGAATATCTGGCATTATGTAGAACGTACCCCGATACTGCCACACTGAAGACAGTTCAAACTCATATCAGACATTTCGTAGAGCACCAATGGTAGGTGTTGACCACATGGGTCTAACGCCTTTAGTAATACTAGTGTGATACATCGCAGCCAGCGTCGTCCATGGTTCTCCCAGTTTCGCACAAAGCTCGGACAATGTGTGTCGCTGGACGAAATCGAGGCGCTTTTGAACGTCAAAGTACGGAGATGGCGTGGGATGTCCAGTATTTCTGTGCCTCAAGACGGAGAGGAAGGTAAGGAGGCAATAGACGAAGATGCTGGTATACACGCGCTCGGCCTCGAGTTTCTGGACGAGGACAAGTTGTCTGGTAGTTACGGCACACTCGTGTTGGAAAGTAAATCATCCAAGGACCCCAGATAGATAGAACTGTATTCCGTATATATTGGAAGACAGGAAGGATACAGGTACTATCCCATTAATCAATCAAATACTTGCGCTTGAAGAACGACCGCAGATGCATTATCTGCCACGCGCCAAGCGAGAACAGCGCCACGATTGTGAACCAGGCGAAATTTTGCACACGATCATTTGTCGATACTAAGAGCTCACGTCAGTACCAATGTCAGATGAAGTCGTGACAAAACGTACCGTTCGTGCTTTGGAATCGTTCCTCTCTCCTTTTAAGGTAGTCCATCTCCTCTACTACTTCCTTGACGATGCCCTCGAGTTTGCGCATCTCCGTTTCGAGAGCCGATAAGGACTCTTGGTTAGCAATGGCACTGACGGCAATATACAAATCAGAAAACGCAATATGATATACGCAGTAGAAGAAGCATACTTGTAATCCACGGCGTCTGCACCTATATCAACGTCCAAATCAACGATACGCGATCTGTCTCCGTCCCGGAAATCTAACCACATCGACAGATGCGTCAGTTATACCCCACCCTTTTGCGGATCATTCGAAAAACAAACGCACCATGGTCTAAGTGATTCTTGAAGCATACGCCGACTTCACCCTCTGCATGGGCCGTGATGGCCAGCCTAGTCTCGCCATTGATACCCTTCTTGTGCAGGTACACGTTCTTTTCAGGACTCGAGTCGATGATCTCAATGTCAATGCGTTGGTTGGCGCCGGGTCCGACGTTGGCGGTAACAATCACGAGCGCGTTTACATGGGCAGCATTCCAAATGCATTTTGCTGGTGGGTAGCGTTGTGCAGGGAGGACGAATTTGATGGCGCTTGAGGGGTGTATGAAGAAGAGAAGGGTGAGAAGGGTGAGAAGCACGCTCGTTGGTCGTCGTGAGAGCATGGTGGAGATGTAGCTGCTGCTATTACGAAGGAGGGGTATACGCGTAGGATAAAATTGAAAACCAGGCAATTCTGGATCCCTGCGAGGTCGTTGGCTTGCTGTTCGCTGCGAACGCACAAGTGTTGTTGGCACGCATGACAGTGTGGGAATCTCTTGACTTATTTGGTCACAGGCCACGCCAACTAGTCGCCAACCTGCCAACATGACTTCAGGGACGAGAATTTATATAAGACAATAAAAAGAAAATCGTCCAATGGGTAAGGAATCGTCTACGCAGGTATGTAATAGATGACTTCTACACGCAGGGACCAACAACAAATATGTCGGTCAACCCTGGGTGTCACCCGCCATCGTTTAGTGAGTTTGGTCCTTCGTTACCTGGCTTCGGCCATTCCTTTAAGGACAGCAAATTCGCTCTTGCCAGTGGCCCTGCAGAGTGCATAGAATTTCGAGTTGCGGTTGGAAAGGAGCACAGCGGGGCTATCGAATTCCACGATGCGCCCTTCTTCGAGGAGCATCACCTGGCAGAGGAGATCAACTTGGGACAATTCTGATCAATGGCCGTTCTGCGACTAACCCTGTTGTAATCGATCACCGTGCGAAGACGATGCGCAATGGTGAGGATCGTGCTCTCGGCAAATTCACTAATGAGGATGTGAGAAACATTATAAGCAGTGGCTTGAGACTATGGATAATTACTGTCGGATAGTTTGGCCAATGAGCTCGTCGGTGGCGTAGTCAACACTGATGAAGGCTTTAAATTGTCAATTCAAACGATAGACTGCGTAAATTACCTAGCAGTTGCCTGATCGAAGTACGTCAGCAGTTCATTTGGTGGTAAAACAGAGGGTAAGTCTACAAACCTCGTCCATGACGAGTACTTTCGACCGTTTTAAAATGGCTCTAGCCATACAAAGCAGCTGTTTCTCGCTAGAAGGGGTTGAGGATATGCTACCAGTGACACAAAGGGTGATTCTTTTACCCGGTAGAGAAGTTCTCGCCACCCTCGGACACGGGTGAGTCAAGGTCGCGGAACACGTTGGTATTGATGCTGTCCTCCGATAGCTCTTCATCCCCAGATGGGATCAGGTGAACACGACGCAGTGCCTCATACTAAACCGACAAGTGAGCTCAATATGTTAGGCAGCATCGACTAACGCTTACAATCTCGGCGTCTTGGTATTCTTCAAACACATCTAAAGTAGAACGCAGAGTGCCACTGAAGATAGTTGGATCCTCTGAAATGTGAGTGAACCTTTGCTTGACTATCTCAAGTCAAGTATATTACATACGAGGAATGATCGTAAGTTTACTCCGGAGGTCGGTCAAACCAATTTTGGATATGTCGAGGCCATCAATAACAATCCGTCCCGCGGTGGCTTCGACGAAACGGAAGAACGACAAAGCCAGGGTACTCTTTCCCGAGCCTGTACGACCCAAAATGCCGACCTATGGAACTTGTTAATCCCGGGCGCCGTGTTCGTCGATTATGCTAACCTTCTCTCCAGGTTTAATGGAGAAACTCAAGTTATGCAGTACATCAGGAAGGTCGGGCTACAGGAAGGGGTGAGAGGAAAACGAGTTTGAGAACGCCGTAATAACGTACTGCATATCTAATTACGAGGTTTTCGCACACTATCTCTCCCTTGGATGGCCATGATGCTGACGGGCGAGGCTCCACGAACTCGGGTGGCTCTGTTTGGAGCTCCGAGTATTCTTTGATACGTTCAAGTGCGACCTTATATACGAAGTTAACCTCATTAAGACCCGGAAATTAGAATTCTCGCACCATAGACTGTTCTAAGCCAACGAACCGCCGGACCTAGTACAATGCGTTCAGCATCTAACGAAGAGATCATAAACACGACGTTACCATAAAATGAATCTGTGAATGAGATCAGTACGTCCTCTAGTGTCATACAAATGCCAACACCTACGTCACCGGTAACTGTAGATGCAAACGCGAGAATAAAGCCAGCTAGTGCGGCATCGATGGTTGGCGTGAGAATCGTTGCAAAGGCCGCCAGACCAATGATGATGGCCGATAAGAGGTTAAGGCGGACAGAGAGCCATCTGTTAACTGCATGAACGCATCAGAAAGCATGCCGAATTTGTCTCACAACTCTTCACGCTCACCTCCCCACATCCAATAGTATGGGCTCATATTCTAATATTCATGGTTAGAAACTCTTCTTTGGTGAACATCAACTGGGAATCTTACCGTATCGACACTCCTTAACATATCACGCAGGAATTTCGAAGATGCCCCAAAGGCGCGTATAATTGTGACGCCGGCAATCGTTTCGCCATAAATCGAGTACAAGGGAGACCGTGTGACCGAATCTGACGGAGTTAGACCGGTGTCAATGAATGGATGTATGCAATCGGTTGACATACCCAATCGTCGCAGGTCCCGAGAGGTTTGGCCGTAAATCTATTTTAGATAATATGTTATGTTGTTTCCCCCCGCATAGATGGGTGCTACTTGTGGCCCACCTTCGAAACTTTGAAAGCTTCAGAACGTCTGTGATGGTGCGGACGGAGAAGCACTTACCGTTCCAGTACAACGAGCCGATGACGACGATGAATAAGAGAAATTGAGGACCACCAACGATGCTAATGGTGACGAATGTCGTAACGACAGACAAAGCACCAACTATGCTGCGACCAAAATTATCCGAAAGGCTGCTATCGATACCTGATTCGACGTGAGATATATGGGGCTTGGATCCGGGATGGACTATGACCTTCAAAGTCTTTACCAAACCGGTTAAGAAGCCTTCCACGGGAAACAGTGTCGTGAAATCGGATGTCTGCAAACAAGACAGCTTCCAAGAGTCCTACAGCAGAACAGTCATGGTACAGAGTATGCGAAGTATAAAGATGCAGCTCACTCTTATACAGTACAGTTGATGCGTGGATTGAGCCCGTGTCTAGTATAAAGTGAGCGTCATGCAGATTGGGAATGCTGTTACAACACGAACAGAGGATATACCAACGGATAGTCGTGAGGACGAGGCCTTTTTGGCAAGGGAATAAGATATAGTCTGGCAGAGTCAGTAACATAAAAGACGAACCAATGAAGGTGATCTATGCCGAAAGATGACGTGAGATGGGAGATCTTGCTCGGAAAGCTCAGTCGCTCACCGCTGCGTAAATTCCAATGTAGTACATCGGACTCCGTGGTTCATGATGACCAAGGTAGGATCCTGACCAGTAACTACACAGGTCCCTTAACTTATGGCACAGGTGTCTCTGAAGTTGGGCATACCTCAACCAGCCATTTTCTGCGACCGGGCTTACAGCTGCGAGCAGGAACAATGCGCCGAAGATAAGCCAATATGAAACTCCGCCACACGCCTTGATGTAAGTCTCCCACACTTCGCGACCCACCCTACCCACTGCTCTCGTCTCCTCTTCAACCAACTTACGAGGGCCTTTCTTCACATTGCCAATGTTCGAATTGACAGGGCTCACACCACCAATAAAACTGCCTTCTGATTGTGCTTCAGTGTTCGGGGTGCTGGATCCACCCCCATCATCCTGTTCGACCAGAAGGAATTCTTCCTTCGTATCACGGACCACTGCCTCAGCTTCTTCCTTTCCAACATCACCAGAATGTGCGAGACTGTTTATCATGCCAGAAGATTGGAAGCCTTCGCGATCACCTTTATACATGATACGGCCATTCTCCAGCGCCACGATATAGTTGGCACCGGGAGCACACAGCTGCACATGGTGAGAGACGAGGATGACTGTCCGTCCATGCATAAGGTCACCCTTTAGACATTCGAAGTACAGAATATGGGCCGTGTGTGCGTCAACTTGCATAAAATCAGTGGATATTCGCAAATGTATAGTGTACAACATGGTACTCACCAGCCGAGAGGACATCGTCTAAGAGGAGAATAGAGGCACGAGAATAGACGGCTCGTGCGAGAGAGACTGACATAGACCTTATTCAAAGGCCGTAGTGCCTGTTTATAAAGCGAACTCACCACGTGCTTTTTGTCCACCAGATAGATTTACCTGTGGAACGCCTCAGTATGCCGTTCTGACTGTCACTAGGGCGAGAGAATTTGCACCCACCCCGCGCTCCCCAATTTCTGACTCGTCACCGTCTTCAAGAATTTTGAGGTCATTCACAAGCGCACAAACTTCGAGGGTTCTCCGGTAGCGCTCCTCAACATATGGAAGATTGAATAGGATATTTTCTATGAAACAAGGGACTTCGGGATTTGTGAGAGACAAATTCAGGGCTCTTACCTTTGATCGACGCATTGCGCAACCATGCACTCTAAAAGAGACGGATGCCAATATGATCGCTAAAGGAGAAAGCTTAAACCTACCTGGGGAACATAGGCACAGACACCTTCGATAACCCATTCATCAGGCGGAGGAACGACGCCTGTGAAGGACGCTATTGCGTCCGGGGGTGTCTTGGGACATAAGACCTGACCAGTAAGAAAATCCGCTTCTCCGAGGAGCGCTGTCCTCCTATCAGCGTAGCTGATTGCGTAAATAACAAAACTAGTACGTACCCAAAAGCAACAGGGTCTTGCCACTACCTAATTTACCGCAGATAAGGCTCAACTCGCCTTTAGGAAAGACTATATTGATATCCGTCAACATGAACTTTGTCTTTGGTGTAGCTGAAACACTGGAGATGGCACTCCCGCTAGCAGTGCCGGAGCGCGCACGGTCCTGTGGCCAGGTCACAGTGGCGCCATGGAATGCAATTGGTAGAGGATCTTCGCCGAGCCGTGGAACAGAAGCGACTTCAGCTGACTGGAGATATTTCTCGATGCGCCGGAGAGAGACGAAAGACTACGACGAGATGGGCAGGAGCAGGACATGGGGTCGCTGAAACATACCTGAAGCATGTTGATCAATGTTTCGGGAAGCGCGTTCAGCGCGAATTTCATCTCCGTGAAGACTATCAAAGCAGGTGGGCTTTGAATACATATGTAGAGTATCTAAGACTTACCAGCAACCTGAAACAACATCATCCAATCATTATTTGAAACATACCAAAGGAGAGAAAACATACCGAAGTAAACGCTATCGAGGGTGTAAGGGCTTGATTCCTAATCACAGAAAAATGGAAGAAGGCCACCAGAGTTACGACCATGGGTGAAGCATTCCTATTACCTGGGTCAGGGAGAGCTCCGAAGAGGGGAATGTTTGCTCACCAAATCCCGTTCCAGAGGACCTTTCAGAAGTACGCATTCGTTTCATTTCGACCTTCCATTTCCAAGGAATGAAAGAACGCACCTCGATGATATAATTGAGCCTCTGGAACTTCAGCTCTGTCTCCCTGACTTTTAATACACGTTTCTCGAAATTGCGCTCCCAAGACATGAACTAACAAGGTCACACATGAGGTCCGTGGGAGAGCGAAGTAGATTAATACCTTCAACATCCGAATGGCTCCTAAGATCTCGTTCATCAGAGCGACACGCTCATCCCTCGCCTTCATAAGATTTTCCTGTGCGCCAATGACGATCTTTCCAGCGAAATGATTCAAAGGGAGGAACAGGCATGTCACAGCGAGTCCAATAAAAGCAGACGAGCCCAGTAATTTATACAGAAAAATCGCGCCAATGATGACCTCGATCGGGGAGTCTTCGGTAGCTGCTTAGAATGGTTGCTAGAATGACAACGGCACGGGACGCACCGACGAGTGTAAACATGTGCCAAGCGAATTCGCTGACCCTATCCACGTCTGTCGTCATGAGTGTCATGATTTGTGCCTTACTAGAAAAGTCGTCATCTTCGCCCTTCTCAGAGTTTTCTGATGCTGAGTCGGTGTCGTTTTTGTCCTTGGCTTTATTCTCCGATAGACTGGAGGATGAGGCGACGTCTTTTCTAACAAGTGTCTTTGCAAACAGAATCGAGTTCAACTGCACGCGCATGCTGACCTGCAGCGTCGTTATTGAAATGGACCACAGCTGTCCGTTAACTGACATAGGTCATCATCAGAACTAAGATACGATGAAAAAGTGTGTAAGCCTCACGTAGATGGAGAGATGCAGTTGTCGCGAACATGCCGAACGAGTAAAACCATCCCCAGCTTCGGTCGCTCCGTTCGGGATCAGTTTCGAGATACTCAACCAACTTCTGCAAAAAGAATGGAGGGGCATAGTAGAGCACTGCCCCTACTGAAGCAAGCACCATCTGTATTGTGTAGCTTGCTCTGTTCACATATGCAAGTCTGTATGCGAGCTCCCAACCACTACCAGGGCGAACTTTCAAGAATATGAGCCGTTTCAGGCGTATCGTGGACAGGGCAGAACGCATGGTGCGGAAAAGATAGGTGGCACGCATTGACCCAGGAACGATGGGTAAGTCACCGATATCCAGTGATTCGGTCGTGTTACCAAGGTGAACAACTTGAGTTGTATACGAGAAGACAAGAGTATCCCAAACTGAAGCACCTGTGCGCGAATTAGTTTCTAAGGTAAGCAACCTAAGAGATACAAACCTGTAGAACCGGAAACGTTATTCACATCCTGATTTGTGACGGTAGAAACCGTTTTCTCAGAATAAATGCGTGACATGGGAAAATGCAGAGCGGGACCGAGCGGCGTGGTAATGGCAGTGGTGGTGGAGAGCGTATACAGACCAAGTACAACATACCAGACGACTTGCAAAAAGTAAGGCTGAGGGTCCTCCGAAAGGGAGACACGGTCATGAGGAAAGAGCGCTGTCGTTCCCAGTAGTACAAACGCGAGCGTTGTGAGGACGGAGAGATGGATAATGTTCTCAGTATGCGAATAGACCGTGTTTTTGCTGACGGACTGAACCGCGAGAACGGAGAGATAAATGGCAAACAAGAGATGGAATAGGCACGTGGCTGTGGTTGTCGAAGACGAAAAAGACACGGCATAACCCAAGGAGGTGGCCTGTAGAGATACTATGGCGACAAAAACAATTACAAGGATTGTTCCCCGTAGCTTCGTCTAAAACCGCGTAAGTCCGAGGGCATTCGTATTCTAAAGGAAAGAGAGAACGTACATTTGCCCAGAAGCCGGTCTCGTCAACTGGTTCGCCATCGACAATATCTTCTGGTGAGGTAACGTCGAATGGGTCGTGTCGAGGCTCCAATGGACACTCTGAAGTGAGGGGAAGGGCGATTTTACCGCGCTTCGAAGCGGATAAACTGCGGAAAACCAAGCTAAGGAAGGCACTACACGCGAGAGTAACTGCCACGGGAAGTTGGAATAACGGCATGGCAGACCACTGACGGTGCTCTGTACACGAGGACGAAGTAGACGCCTTTGTCGAAGCTCTGGGCCCGAAACCGAGTACAGGTGAGCGAGAAGACGATTAGACGCAGGGGCTGTGCAGTTGACCGTTCAAACTCGGGTTAGGTCTCAGGCCCGAATTAGTTTTTTACAAGTATGGTAACCGTCACCGGTGTGTGCCACCACCCTGAACCACAGTTGCATGGTTGGCCAAAGGAGAAAATGATAGAACGTTCCTGCTGATTGATCCTGATGATCAACAATGTTTGCTCTCTTGTTTCACGGCGTAGCAGCCGTCGGTATTTGTCAATGTTACACCTCAAATGGCAACGACTGAATTCATATCACGGAGAAATCATGATCTCTCGCCCGCAGTCTCGCCCACATTGATGTTTTTAGTACACTGCCCTGGAGATTAGAGGAGATTCCGGGCGCCATCGTCCCTGGCAACAATGGGGTCAGGCCAGGTGGAAAACTGTTACAGGCCCCGAGGGTTGAAGAGCGGCCGTATCCAACGATCACTGTGAAGTGTCACGCTATAATGGCGCAACCGTTTTAGCACATTGTCAATTCCCGGTTGGCTGTGTTTTTGTTTTTTGGCGGAGACGTATATAAATGACCGGCCCCCTCAATATTGCGATCACTCACAGGCTAATTTTCACCACTCTAAGCGTATTTTTCGTCTTTGTAACTAGTGACCATGACTATAATTCTGACCCCCTACTGGTCTGGCGGCGCCCAAAAACTCAAAGTAGAACCCCAACGTACGTCTACGCTCAGACAACCGACTTCATGCTGTTAACTGACATCATGACCTAGCATCTCCCTCTCGTCGCGGTCTTTTACCTGCAGCATACGACAACACTTTGCACGCCGCACGCTGTCTTGAACAACTACGTTCGAAGGACAAGCCTATCGAAAAGTATATTTATCTTGCACAACTCAAGCACACGGATGAGGAACTATTCTACCGATTATGTCTGACTCATATGCCGGTGTGTAACGATCAATATACTCCCGCAAGCTGTCGATACTAAATCAGAACCAGGAATTTACCCCTATAATATACACACCAACTGTTGGGGACGCTTGTCTTCAGCATTCTCACATCTTTAGACATCCGGAGGGCTTAGTACGCCACGTAATGCATTATTTGACACATTGCTGACCAAATTGTTCCAGTATATTTCCGTCAAGGATAAGGGCTCAATTGGCGAAATCTTGAACAGTTGGCCGCACAAAAGGGAAGCAAGGATCTCTGTTGTGACTGATGGTATGACAACTGTCTCATACTCTCCCTCGTTCGGCGTCTAATGATGACTGCAGGCTCGCGTATCCTAGGTCTGGGAGATCTCGGGGTCAATGGGATGCCAATCTCCATCGGTAAACTGTCTCTTTATATTGCCGGAGCAGGGTAGGCACCCGCATCCGTTTTGGAACGTTGGAACGTTTTCGATAATGACCGGTATCTTTAGGATTCGTCCTTCGTCCACAATCCCGATCTGTCTCGATCTCGGGACTAACAACCAAAAGTATCTCGAGGATCCGATGTACCTCGGTCTCCGTCAAAAGAGGGTGTCAGATGAAGTTATGACTGAATTCATGGAGGAATTTATGTATGAAATGTCCCGCGCATTTCCCAAGCTTCTAGTCCAGTTCGAGGTACGAGAAGTTAATACCTGATTCTTCATCTTCGTAATGCCCCCTTTTGCAGGACTTCTCTACCGAACACGCCTTCTACTATCTGGACTCCTTCCGTCATCGCTATCCCGTTTTCAATGATGACGTGCAAGGCACCGGTGCTGTAGTTTTGTCTGGCTTTATGAATGCCGCCAAACTCTCGTCGGCTGCCTCTGGTCTGCCCTTGACCGCCCATCGTATCCTCTTCCTTGGCGCCGGATCCGCTGGAGTTGGCGTCGCTACGCAACTTCTCAGCTTCTTCAGGCTGCAAGGCCTTTCTGAAGAAGAGGCGAGAGACCGCATTTACTTGGTCGATTCGCAAGGCTTGGTTTTCAATGCCCGCGGACCAATGGCAGACCATAAGAAATGTAGGCTGTCTTCCGCCTGTTTCCGTGCACCCGATTTTCATACAATTCTGATGTCGTAGACTTCTCTCGAAGAGATTATAATGGCCCTCCCTTAACGAAGTTGACCGAGATCATCGAGTATGTGAAGCCGACAGCGTTGCTCGGCCTCTCCACCATAAAGGTCATTGTCTTCATAATGCCCATCTTGGCCCTCCGCTGACGTTTTACAGGGCGCGTTCAACCAAGAGGTCATCAAAGCAATGGCCGCAAACAATGCCCGCCCCATCATATTTCCCCTCTCAAATCCCGTCCGCCTCTCTGAATGCGAGTTCCACGAAGCCCTACAATGGACAAATGGCAGTGTGTTGTTCGCTTCGGGTTCACCGTTCCCTGAGGCCTCTTGGGAGGGCAAGATTCACTACCCTGGTCAAGGCAACAACATGTATATATTCCCTGGTCAGCGGTCACTTTTGCTCATGTCCGATCGCTTGTCCTGACAACTTTGCTTACCTCAGGCCTGGGCTTGGGCTCCATTTTGTGCCGAGCTAGCACCGTCACCGATTCCATGGTTGAAGCTTCCTCCTTGGGCCTTGCTGATTCCCTAAACGAAGAAGAACGGGATTTGGATCTACTTTACCCCCGTTTGAACCGCATCCGTGAAATTAGCGCTTTCATCGCAACACGCGTTATCCGCAAGGCCCAGGAAGAGGTGAGGAATGACGTTTATGTATGACTCCAGTTGAACTTACCGCTGGATAATTTAGGGCGTTGATAGAAATAGTGATTTGCGGTCCCTCAGTGATTCACAACTCCTAAAATATGTGACGAGCAAGATGTGGAACCCATGACTTTCCCCCTTTGCTACACTCTAATTCTACGATAGATTAAGATGGCCTAGATATGTACCTACCTTGGTATCTAGAGTTGGATATACTAACTAACCGTTATTACTAACTTCAAATTGGTTTTATCAACGTAGCTGTCACCAGGCTACTTTGTGTCTTATGTCTAAAATCAAAATCATTTATCGGAGATGGCCAAGTCAGTGGGCGCTAAAGCGTTACAGCCTCAAGGGCGGTTCTGAAGCGTCGCTTCGATAATTTCGCAACGGCAACTTTGAGTTACTTTCATAACCCTGTCAGGACTTTACTGTGGGGCTCTTCACAACCTGTTGGCGACCACCACGAGTATGTGATGTCATCGTTACCGTAGGTAAGTCATTCATACGTGACAAGAAATCCTCATGGTACCGCCCACTAGCTCCCCGCTTATTAAGCTAAAAATGGGAAGAGGGTGCGTAAAATCCTTTGCGAGGCGGCCAATAGCAAAGAGGATATTTGAACGGCATGCTTTTGTATGCTTACTGCCATAATGTTTTAATTTTGCTTTAGTCCCGTTAGGCAAGCAGCCACGGTTATGTCGGGGATTGACCAACTTATGTATAAATATGACAACATGAGCAAGAGCGCTAGCAAGTTCCGAGGCCCGCTGTGCCTCTGCGAATGGAGCACGTATGTCAGCAACTTAAAAAGATTGTCCCACTACACCCGCTTTCTATGGAACTAACTATAAGGTATTACCCCCTCACCGTGTCCACGATGTCCTGTTTCACGACAAGCTAACACTGTTTCGTATCCCTCCTTTATGGCCCACACCAAGCTCCGATGTTTTCTGGATGTAACGGACCTCCCCACGTCAAATAAGAAAACAACAGATCACCAGGTCAGTTCCCAGCGGGTCTTCATGCCCGTCGATCGCACGTCATTGTTACATTTGCAGGCGCTGGACACGGCCATGAGGCCACTTGGGAAAAGTCCCACCATATACGCCTATGTCACTGCACGATGTTGGCCATGTGTACACAATACATATGCCATAGACCTCCGGAGAAGGAGCTCTGCCGGCCTTCCGTGCTTGTCAAACCCGCTCATTACACTTGCTAGACGGCATCGCAGCCATCCGTCTGGTCCAAGGGAACTATGAACTGTGATGATAGGCTGAACTCCGAGAGCGTCGCATGGCCCCATCAGGGGATACACAGAGACCAGGCTTTATATGGACGTGATGAACTACCGGATATATGCTAACCACATGCAACCCGCTCATTGCCGCAAGGATGGAATCGTTCATGTTTGCTCCAACCCCCGATTACCATGTGTGGCAGGTGCATTGTCCCATACGGTCAGCCTTCTCGGCGCCTCCCTACCGTCGCGCGGCTTCTCAAGACTGGTAAGGACCCTGAAAAGAATGCTTCTTTTGTTCTTCTACGACCTTGTGTCGAAGGATCAGATATTCGACGCGCCACTTTCGCCTCACGGCCCGGCTAGGTCATCCCCCGGAACGACCAACAGAGAGGGTCAGCTGGCTTTGCAGCCTGTCCCTTTGGCAGTATCTCTGTCGCGTTATCACCCTGGGCACCTCGCGGTACTGGGTTACGTGGAGGCTCAAGTGATACTTGATCTTCACTGGGCCACCGCGCCGAAGGGCATTAATCACCGTCTCTCTCTCCCTCGAAATGGATAAACCTTGGGGAGGTGATATCAAGGCAAAATTTGGGACGAAGCAAAAAACTACTAACGAAACTTTACATGATGATCAACCCCCGAATTTGCGCACCCAACCCTCAATGTTCGGTTATCGGGCTGATTTCTCGATTTCTCGCACCTGTCCCCCTGACGCCCGCGCAGACCTACCTCATTTGATTTCCCGTTGACGAGATCCACGATCGTCGATGAGTGGGTTGTGTCGTTGTCGTTCACCAGATTACCTCGGAGCAACGAAATCTCTGCCATCTCTTCATCTTTCCTTGGAAAAGAAAAGGAAAACAGCGGATAACGGCTCATTGACAGTGCACGTTGCGTCCCGATCCGCCTCTGTGCCTTCGGTATCCCGTCCAAACCGGATCGCCAGGCTGCTTGACCTCATCCGTTGGCCCGCCCGCCATATGCAGTTGAACGTTCGAAACTAAAATTCTTGCTACTGTGCATAACGGGGTTGTCACGAGCGATTCCTTTTACGAGTCCGCTCTGAGACGCCGGTTCCACCTGACATACAAAGTCTTCCATAGATCCTATATCGGTGTCAGGCACGACCAAAATGTTCCAGAAACATAGCGTTCTTTGTATGTGACGAACGGCTCGTTAAACGGCAAACTTACATGAGCCAATGAAAGTGGGCATGTATCCAGCTGAAGCCCTCTCGTTTCTTTCCTAGAAGCGCTTAAGAGCTCGGGCGCTTGAGTATTCGCCCAGATATCGCTTATTTAATCACAATCAGCCAGGTTCCGCCGCGGTATCCCGTACAGTAGAGTTAAGAGGTCTCGCCACGCGCCCGCCCTCTCCATTCCCCGTTTGTCCAAGCCGATCCGCTAGCACCTAATCCGTCGAAAACAAAAGTACAAGGGACAAGCAAGGAAACAACAAAGGGGGAGTCGCGCTTTACTTTTACTGGCCAAACACGTTACTCGTAACACGTCAAAAAAGTCATTGTAATGCCGCCAGTACCGCCATGCCGCCCCTACCGAGGAACGCATAAATGACACTTGTCAAGCCAAATGCAGATTGGCTTGGGGGGGAGGGGGAGGAGTTGGCGCGTTTGCGCCTCCCCCTCACCACAAGCCGAATGGTCGGCATTGCATTCCGAGACGTCTAAGGGGTGGGAGGCGCCCGCACGTAATTGGGTGAGGGTGAAATGTCGAATGGGCCGAACCTTAGTCTAAGGTCAGGGTCAACAAGTCAGAATTCCCACGGCCTGGGGGGCTCAGCAACCGCGACCCTGGATTTTTTCCATTCGCTCGCTCTGGACCAGGACCAGAACACCTTACCGCCGCGGCCCCGTGCGTATGCATGAAGCCTTCTTTGCGCGCTCGTTGACAGAACCCTACTCGCTTGTGCATCGTGAAACAAGCTGGGGGGGTTTTTTTTTTCTTTCTCTCGAAATCCATAATTGAAAAAAACCTTCTACCATCTTAGATACACATCAAAATGCAATATCCAAATCAATTCGTCGTGTATCCAATCCGCAATCCGCACACGGATGCCGTCGCCGCGTCGATAACGACCAGTCAAATTTGGGGGGAGCTTACCGCATGGCATTGCAAGGAAGCCCTAGGCTAGCCAATGCTGTGTTTTGATTCGCCGCTCACAAGCGCATGTTTGTTCGGTCGGCCGCACGCACCCGCTAGTTCCGATCACCGCAAGGCCGCTGGCTTGTCAACCCTTTCGAATAGAGTATGTACATACTCTCTCTAGTCAATCGTCATCAGCCGTGGGGAGTCGGGAATTTTTTTTAACCAATCAATTATCTTCCATTTCACTATCGTTACCGAATAATGCCATACGCAGAAGTGCGCACGCGACACGTTGCGCACAATAAACAAAAAGAGATTGTGAGACATGCACAAACTTTACGTGCCACATCAAAAAACGTACAGATGCGTCACACGTATATTGATTCTTTTTTTAATTTTCTTTCTTTCGGTGTTCCACCGGGCCGGGCGTTCTCGCAGGGGTGGAACGTACTGTAAGATGAATGACACTGGATTGGGCTCGAATGACCAGCGAAGGTAACGCCGAAACGCATAGCTTATATCGCGAATAACCAATTGTTGTTGCTTTCCACATGAAATAGGATGCGAGGATAAAGTTCGAACGTGTTCCTCGGGTTCTGGACGCAATTGGAGATAAAGGACGGACAGACAAAGCAGGCGCCAACATGTTCAGGCGTAGTGTAATATCGACAAGCGAATTAACACATGCGGTGACTATATATCATGATTCCGTTATACGGCCGGTCTGGATCTCATTCATTTTTTTTTTTCGTGGGCTTCGCCTACCTGCCCATCCAACCCTATAACAATGTACGAGAAAATTTGACACATACCATCAATAACAGAAGACCTAGTATTAATGAAGGATAGAGATAAGGCTCACCCCGTCAACGACAAGCAGTTCGCCGCAGACGTATTGGCTAGCTTGGCTGGCAAGAAAGACGACCGGTCCAGCAAAGTCCTTGGGGTCACCCCAGCGCCCGGCTGGGATACGCTCAGATATCTGGCGGAGACGTATTGGATCGGCCAATAACTTTTCATTCCTGGTAGAGCGTCAGCGTATGGCCTTGTCTGGTCATATGAAACGGGTTATGATGTTCGAGAATCATTATTTGCAGGAAGCGCTAGACTAAGGTTGGGAATGATAAGATTACGGGCCGCGGACGGGCCGGAGAAGCTGGAGCGTTTTTGGCAGCGGGCGCGTCCCTCAAGGAGGTAATCGAGATTATACATATGGAAGGTTGCTGGTACGTTTGCCCTCAAAAAGAAGGGGTGTGTGTAACCGTAACTACACTCACATATCGGTGGCTATATAGCCGGGACAAATGCCGTTAACCTGAACGTTGTGTTGACTCCACTCATTGCTCAAGGCTTTTGTAAGCTGTCCTAGGGCGCCTTTGGCCGCCGCGTAGGCAGGAACGGTGAAACCACCTTGGAAGGTGAGGAGGGAGCAAAAGTTAATGATTTTTCCTTGCCGCCTGGGAACCATGTGGCGTCCGGCGGCTTGCGAAAGGAGCCAGACGGACTTGAGATTGACGTCCAAAACCTGCAAATCAAAGTGAGTATCGGGGTAGACAAATGAAGTAGGCGCAGGGGTCCGGAGGTTAAATGAGAGCGTGATTTTGCCGGAATTAGAAAAATAAAGGACAAGGCGTGGCGCGTAAGGGGGACGTACTTCATCCCAATCTGTCTCTGAGAAGTCGAGACTCGGTGATCGCCGTTGGATGCCAGCACAGTTGACTAGGACATCGATGCGGCCTCCCATGGCATCCAGAGCCTTCTGAAAGACGCCCCTTACGGAATCGAGGTTGTTCAAATCACAATAAACAAACTCTGCTGTGGCACCTAGGTCCCGGATGGTATTGACCGTGGCAAGGTTCGGTGGCGCATCGCCCTCAGGTTCACGAAGGACGAGACAGAGCGCAGCACCAGCTTGGGCAAGTGCGATCGCACAGGCGGCGCCGATGCCTTAGTTAAGATGGGCAATGAAGCCCATTCCATTAGATATGCGCGCGGGAATTGATAAGCACGATTTGGAAAGTGATAGTACGATAAATGGGAAAGAGGACGTGTGTGTGTGATACTGACCCCTGGAGGCGCCCGTGATGAGGACATGTCGAGCTGACAAGTCAAAGAGAGAAGGGGAGGGTATGGTGGGAGTGGGATCCATGGATTCCAGAGGGGGTAAAAGGAGGACAAGGAGAGTGGTTAGGGCGATGCGGTATTAAAATTACGCGGGTCGGGTGGTCGCGCCGAGGACCTGAGAATGGAGGAATCATGTGTGGTGGTCGGGAAGGGAATGGAATGATACGAGACTGGAGGGGACTAGAACGGGGGCTAGAACAGGATTTGAGTGGGTTAGGAGGGGAGGAGAGGAGGAGAGAGGGACGGTGAGGGAGAAGGGGACGGGGAAGGGAAGATGGGATCAGAATTGGGCGGGGCGGGGTCGAGCGGCTAAAGATGCGTGTCGGAGAAGGGGACCGAGAGGTCGGAAAGAGGAGATCTAGATGATCTAAGGCGGAAACTCGCGGCGGAAGGTCGGTCCGTAGGAAAGGGAAAGGAGAAGGGAGCGGCGCGGAGGACCATCGACAGGGCTCGCCAGCCAGGGTCAGGATAGTCACATTTCGTAGCGGTCAAGCTCAAGCTCTATCTCGCGCCCGCTTTTCTATTCTTTCTATTCCTGTTATTTTTTTGTCCGCCAGACACACACGACACCTTTTACCTTTTCCGTTTAAATATCCATGCACACCCATCCCTCCCCTTCCATTCCTCCCCGTCCACCCTCGTCTCGCCCTCATGTCTCCCGTCGCACTCCACCAACAGCACGCCGCCGTCCTCCATGGCCCAAAGGACCTCCGAATGGACAACCGTACCCTTTGGCCCCCTCAGCCAGGTCAGGCCCAGGTCGCCATCGTATCCACCGGCCTTTGCGGAAGTGATCGTATGTTCACTCCCCGCTAGCCCCACTCACTCTCCTCACATCCCCCCGCTACCCAGTACACTATTACCTCCATGGCCGTAACGGTGATTTCGCCCTCCAAGCACCCCTTGTCCTCGGTCATGAAGCGGCTGGCGTCGTGACGGCCCTCGGTCCCGGCGTCACCAATCTAAGGATCGGTCAACGAGTCGCCATCGAGGCTGGCGTCATGTGCAATAACTGCGCGTATTGTTCAACAGGCCGCTACAATCTGTGCAAAAACCTTCGCTTTGCTAGCAGTGCAAAAACATTCCCTCACCTTGACGGTACACTCCAAGAACGCATGAACCATCCCGCCAACGTCCTCCATCCGTAAGCTTGTCCCTTACATTCGCTTCTTACATTCCTTCTTATACGTCACCCTGCTACAGTCTCCCAGACAATGTCTCCTTTGAAGAAGGTTCATTGGCAGAACCCCTCTCCGTTCTCATCCATGCATCCCGTCGAGCCGGGCTCGAATCGGGTCAAAGGGTCCTCGTCTATGGTGTCGGCACTATTGGCTTATTGGCCTGTGCGCTTGCAAAGTCTTATGGCTGCTCACGTGTCGTCGCCGTCGACATCAACCAAGCCCGTCTCTCCTTCGCGAAGACGCACGGCTTTGCCGAAGACGTGTTTTGTCTCTCCGCGAATCCAAAAGCAAAATCTCCCGAGGAGCAACTCCGAAGAGCAAGAGAAAACGCGGACTGCCTCCTCGAGGTATTCGGCGAGGATGACGGGTTTGATGTGGTGTTTGAATGCACTGGCGCCGAGCCTTGCATACAAATGGCAATCCACGTACGGGATTCCCCTTCCGTATTCCCCGGTTATAAGGTCAACTGACGTCGTTCTCGGCACATTTGCCCATCCAGACGGCAATAACAGGTGGCAAGGTGATGCTTGTCGGAATGGGAACCCGCAACACTTCTCTCCCACTCTCAGCCGCTGCAGTGCGAGAGGTGGATATCAAGGGTTCCTTCCGCTACGCAAACACATACCCCGAAGCACTCGCCCTCCTCGCTTCGGGCACATTAAAAAACATTGACAAACTCGTGACCCATCGCTTCGGCCTTTCTGACACCGCGCGCGCTTTCGAACTCCTTACGCGTGGTGTGGATGAACGAGGAGATATGGTCCTCAAAGTCATGATAGGGTCCGAAGCATTCTCGTCACGTCATTGATGATTTCTTAATTTAAGCGGTACGAGTATACCCCGTTGCATGTGAGATATACGCTCTATATGGACACTCCGCCATGGTTGCTGGGGGTCCTTGCCAGTATTTCGTTATTATTGGTTATCGCTCGTCGATCTGCACCTGTTATTATAGCCTAGAATAAGTTCAATGGCATTTGTAACTGTTTGCTCTGCATTCCTATTAGTTTAATGTCCGTGCGTCGATTGTACCACGTTTCGAGCGAGCGGCTACCCTAGACGAAGACCCGGGCTAATCAAAGCATTTACCCTTGCAAGTCATCCCAATACCTCTGCATCGTGCATCCCTTATTACGTTGTGTACTGCCACCCTGACCACGCATTCGCCAACTCAGTAGCCTGTCAATATCAGCGCTGTACTGTCTCGCCTACGTGACAGTGATCACTATCATTAACACCGATCCCCCTTGCAATCGATGAGTGGGAAAAGGAAATGAAACGAGACAGGGGTAAATTCTGGCCCCACAAAGACACAACAAGCGAGACTAAAACGTGTCCTCCGATCCCTGAGGCCGACGAGTCGTTCACCGCACACCGCAAATGTCTCAAGACTCCCAACACCCTTTCAACAAGCGCCGCCCCTCCCCCCCTTACCCCACCCCACAAGAAATCCGAATGGGTTTGAGAAGAACAAGTATTGCGCCGGTTAAACCAAGTGACGTCGGCGATGATTGTCAGTGCCCATCTGATCTGTGTCCCACTAGTTGGTCGTTCTTTTGGACCCTTCACCCGGTCGATTGAGTTAATCCCGCACTTGCGTGACATGACATGACAGGCACGCTAAAGTGGCTCAGGCCAACGGGGCCGGCCACGCTGCTGCTCCATTTCGCAAGTGCCGTGACACCATTTCTATTTTCTTTGAAGCCCGTCCATGCCCCATGCAGGAAGATTGGCACTTCGGCGCGCGCGTGTGCGACAACGGCCCCTTTTCTTCATTGGCGTGCGTTTTCCGTCCAACCTTTCCAGCGAACGACGCACACCAACAACGACCACCATTGCAAGTCCGCCAAGCCTTTTCGATCACCACAACCGCTTTTGAAACCCCGCGTCCTTCGGACCGAACATCCGAACGTCGATTAGGCAACGATGTTAGCGGGTTGCTTTCGAGCGTGGGTGTACACGCTCGGCGTAAGTTATCACAGCAGGGGCGCAGCACGGTGAATACCGTCTGCGATCGCGCTGCGATTCCGTATTTCATACTAATACTAATATAGTTACGCGTGTCGTGTCACGAAGAAATTCCAAAGCGTAAAGGGGGGATTACAGCGTAGATCTCGGACGCTGTAGTTGCCTCCCACACCCACCCCCCACTCCTACGCCCCTTTGACCCTCGTCCCTCGCAATTTGCCACCGCAACACGTTACACGTACCTGCGCGCGAAAGCCCGGAAGCGGGTCCGGGGACCGATGCCAAGATTGAAGCGTTGCAGCACGACGATGCGCCACGTCACCCGGCGCAATGTGGAAGCTGGTCTGTCTGGTAAAAGGAACTCGGAAGTATTCCCATCATCTCAGACCAGGCACACGACACTTAGTGGTCGATGTCGATGTTCTCGGCGCGAGGAGGGGTTGGGGGTGATGCGTAGTTTAGGGGGTGCGCAACCTTGTTTGAGCGAAAAGGACAGCACGATAACTTTGAATATTCGATTCTCCATAGGGGGAGGCACCTTCGATCTTCTTTTCATTCGACGGCTACACTTCTTGGGACTCGACCTGTCTCTTCTTGACCAAAACGCGAACGCAAAGATTTTTTTTTCGATATGGAGTGTTCGCAGTCCCGCGCCCATTCCTTCCTCGTGTGCCGCGTGCATGCTGTACACGTGTGCACTTTTGCTCATTGCGTGCAAGTCCAGCCAAGGACGGCCTGACCAGGTCGACTTCGATTGGTAGCTCAACACCTCACCTTGGGTTTTGGGCCTGGGATTTCCGGGGATTTCGTGCCGACCACGGGTGGCGAGAAGGAAAAAAAATTACAGAAGGACCATCAACGGTTACCAAAATTGAAACAGTCCATTAAAAGTGAAGCGATGGTTTGGTCAAAGAAGATGAAGCAGCCATGCAGTGTATTGATCAGCCAAGGTTGGAGGCTCGGGGCCGGGCTTTCGTCCGGTGCTAGGATCAAAGTCCAGACGCTTTCACCGTGATCATGATCAGACAAGCGGAACGACAGCGTTTTGTCGGTCGTGAACCCACCAGCTGAGCTCTCAACAAACAACGTTTCCCTCTCCCGGAGATCGTGCAAAGTTGTGCGTGGTGTGCCCACAACCATTTGTGATCTGTGATTACGGATCGCAGGTTTGGGCGGCGCTTGCGCGGCAGCGGACTGGCACGGTCAAGCGTTCCAGATCGGGTCTCGGAAGGACCTTCCAAGGATGGACATAATCGCACTTGCGTCGCCCTGGACAGGGTTAGGAAGTCGGCTAATGGGGGTACGTTACCATCATCATATCATCAGGTAAGGAAGTCATAAAGTGCGATGTGGGGGACTGGTGGGAATCGGAACCACCCACTGACACTCTCGGGAGCAATATCCTAAAACTAGCACGTCCTCGGTCGAACGAGCGATTTGGGCACGCTTCCGTGGCGGGAGGCTTCCATGAGCACAGCAAATCAACGATGCGTACTTTCTTGAGAAATGTAGCAGAAACATGCGGCGACAGTGTTGAAACAAACCTGCAAACTGAACAAGGGAAAGGAAGCCTCGGGGAGCGTGGCAGCACATACAATAAATGAATATTTGAATGTCGCTTCCCTCGCCTCAGTGAAACAGGGTTACATTGGCATATCCCTTTCTCACCGTATGTATCGGAATACAACAGGAATTTGATCAAAGCATAATCCTCAATTCTGTTCCCAGCGGCCGTACCGCTATGTGGGGGCGAAATATAGAGTGATTTTCGCCGTAAAGTTGATACTTTCCTAACTGAGGGAAGAATGAGCCGACCATAAGGACCTCATATGTTTTCATTTCAGTAAGATGCGGGGTGCCTTGAGCATACTTGTTATAATAGAATATCAAATGGCCACGTTTTGCCAACCGGGGTAGTCAGATTAGTGTTCTAGCAATTCCGGAACTAGCCAACTGGGCCAGTGGAGAATTCAGAATTCAGGGTTCTTCTACTGCCGCTGATGTTCAGAAAGAGATGAGTTCGTAAGATCGTTTCAGGTTGCTTCGACCAACGGGAAAGCACGGACGCAGACAAAAGAGCTTGTTGATCTACAAAACGTGGAATCACGGCATAGAGAATGAAATAAGATTGGCGACCCGCGGAAATACATCATGATGAGAGTTTCCGGGACATCAGATCAACAGAGAGAAAAGACGAAATTGATGCGGTGGGGTGGGGTGACAAAAATGAGACAATTTGCCACTTACTGTACGCCCTCTGTCCGGGTGCAGTTCCGTTCCGATGGCGACGATCGGGCCTGACTGCCTTTGGGAGAACGTTGTGGGTGAAAGAAAGAAAAAAAGAATGTGTGTGTTGGTTACACGCACCCTCGTAACGAGAAATTCGGACCAACCGGGACGAAATGAATGAATGACGATCGCCAAACGCGCGTGTGTCACGCGTGACAGGTCGCGTCGTGCGCGAGTCTCTCGCACTCTTCCGCAAGCTTCCGTTATCATTTCCCCGTCCCGTATCCCGCAAAAAAAAAGATCGAGGAACACACACGCACACCGAGGTACCCATGCCTTCCGCAGCAGAGACAGAGACACCAACTCCGGAGCTGATGCTCGCCTTCTATCGTCGGCTTTACCCGTTCAAGTCCATCTCCAAATGGCTGAACCACGAGCACGTCCCCAGCCGGCTCTTCACACACCGCGAAATCGCGTTCACGCTCCAAAATGACGTGTACCTCCGTTACAACTCGTTCACGACCGCAGAAGAGTTCAAAAAGCAGACGTGCACGCTGAACCCGACCCGCTTCGAGATCGGTCCCGTTTACACGGCACGAGTGCGTGTCTCTCAAACTCCTCTGTCGCGCTTAAAATTTCCGTTCCTGCTGCTGATAGGAGAAATTTCATTTTTGTAAAATTTTAAGCCTCGGGACAAGAAAACCGTGCGACCGGGCGCGTTTACTCCCGTTCAAAGGGAGCTCGTATTTGACATCGACATGACGGACTACGATGGCATTCGAACATGCTGCTCTGGCGCGGACATCTGCAAACGTTGCTGGGGCTTCATCGGTGCTGCGGTCCGTGTGCTCGACTCTGCCATACGACAGCAGTTTGGCTATGAGCACCTGCTCTGGGTGTACTCGGGTCGCCGCGGAATTCATTTGTGGATATCGGACCGAGAGGCGATGGCGTTGACGGATGATCAACGGAGATCCCTTGTCAACTTCATCACAGTTGTCCAAGGTGGCAAGGAGATGCACAAGAAAGTCAATGTCCGCCCTACCATCAAAGGTCGGTCGGCAGTCCTCCCTCCGTCGATCCAGTAAGGGAATTTTCTCTGTGGAGCGTACGTACGTAGACGATGCTAATGTTCTCGATGTCAGACAAGCACTTGAGCAGCTTAGCGGGCCTTTCGGAGATCTTATTCTGGTGGACCAGGACTGCTTCAAGAACGAGGACAAGTGGAGAGAACTTCTTCAACTGATCCCGGATGCCAAGATCGTTAAAACCCTCGAGAAGAAGTGGGCTCGTTCAGAGGACCGCTCTTCAGATGACAAATGGTCTGATCTTAAGGCTGAGGTTATGTCTTACTCCCAGGATGAGAGAGTCAGTTTCGTCGAACTCATGATTGTCGACTTTTGATTAATCTTGAACCGTTTGTGGCTGTTGAAGGTGCCTATGAAGCACGCGATGGAAGACATCGTCCTTCAGTACACCTATCCCCGGATCGACGCAGAAGTGTCGAAGCATCGGAATCACTTGCTGAAAGCGCCATTTTGCGTGCATCCCAAGACGGGACGTATTTGCGTTCCCATTGATCCGGAGAAGATAGACGAGTTCGATCCTGAGCTTGTCCCGACGGTTGGCCAGCTCTTACGAGAGCTCGACGCGACGACGCCCGAATCGACTGGAGAAGATCACTCAGGTCCGTACTCTCGCGGTACACAGGCGAATCGTCCTGGTGATGTCTTTTATGTCTTAGATTGGGAAAAGACTTCGTTGAAGCCATACGTCGAAATGCTAGAGAATCATGCCCTGGGCCTTATGAATGTGGTCCGGAAGGACAGGATCGCGAATGGTGAGCGCTATAATTGTCAAAGCTTACTTGATACTAATTGTCTTGGAACTAAGACATGACGTGGTGATCTTTTACAAGCACCGTGGTCCTTCCATATAATTGTCTCCAAGTGACAGCGTCGATAATACGACTTGAGCGTTATTGGCCGACATTCACATCGGCCATAGTGTGCTTTGACAGCGAGAAATAAACAGGTTCATGACACGACGACCATTTGGAAGTTTTGCGTTGCCACGGGCCAATGCCTGGGTACTTCGATGACACGCTAATTACATCGGAGAGAACAGGTGTTTCCCACGTCAACTCACAAGAAAGGTTTGGGAAAGTGGACACTGGAGTGGTTTAAATCGAGTGATATGCATGTATTTATGTACGTAGGTCCCGCTGTCTCGATTTAATGTTGTAGAACGTACGAATGGCTACTGTTCCCCCTCGCCGACTGTGCGCCATGGTGGTGAATCGCATGACCTCTGCATAACACGACTTCGGTGCAAACTGAAAATTTGTTTCGACTTTTTGGTTGTACACATCTGGATATGCGCCAGACCCAAGTAAGATCACCACAACTTCGAGGGAAAACTCAAAGTAGTGGAGGTCTTGCCAGTGTCCAACACCTGATCCCAGGTACAAATACAAGCCTTGTGATCATCGTCCCGCACGTTCGCGGCCGCCGTTCTCCGAGTAGCATGCGTACGACCTCCTGCCCTCGTCTCCGCGCCGTGCGAAGCAACGATGTCGTTTCCTCTTCTGACCGGTGCGTGCATCCTATTCCGCGTCTCCCGAGTAACGTCGAGGCGACGTCCCCATGGTGTACACACGTTCCAACGTGGAAATGACGCAGTGGAGTCTGGGTCCAAATTACCCTGGTGATCACGCGTTCTGGCTCCACGCCCCAATAAGTACTCTTGGGGTTTCTAGGCCCTCATTGGGGCGACGGTCATACATGCTGGGGTACTGGACCCTGATTCTGCTCCGTCGGTTAGTTTGCGATGGAATGTGTGATGGGGCAGATCGTCGACGTTCCAAGACCCGGTATAGGCACCACTCCCTATGCCCATAAGCATAAGGGAGTGGAGCGGAGCCCGTGATGTCGACTCCAGTCATGATCTCATGTGCCTCAGCGAGGCGCCCTATAAGGTCAAAGAAATTATGAAAAATCATCAGTAGGGATCTGATGATGTGAGCCAGAAGGCTAAGGCAGCCAAGTGGTCCAAGTGGTTGTTGTCGTTGTCAAAGAAGCACCTCATCACATATTAGGTTTTTTTATCTTGGCCTTGTCAATGCGAGCGACTAGATGATGGAGTATTCTAAGGCGAGCTCTGACGAGAAGAGTACGTACCGGTATCGATTCTTGGAGAAATTGAAAATGGAAGACGTGTATAGAATGGAGACGCGACGCAAAGTAAGGATTTCCCCGCAGAGAAATGTGAAAGCCGTACCAATATGTGTCGTGTCCAAATTGGCAGACAACCGACAGCGAAAATTCTTGTCATGATCGGTCACGGCCAAGTGGACTTAGTCTACATATCGATAAATGACAACACGAGGGGTTACAACGCTCAACCTTATATGCCTTGATCACCAGCTCTTGAGAAGTGGGGACAACGACGATATTTTGTTTGTGCGGATCAATAGGCCATGTCGGAGATCGGGTCCGTCGGATTTTGTTGGGCGCCCTGCGGCCAGGTCGGTGTTTCGTATCACGCATGGCCATACGAGTAGGTCATGTCGTCCGATATTCTTCCAGGCCAGACCCGGTTGAACGGATTAAACGTCAATACCTCCTAGTAGTTTCTTCGTGTATTTGTCGGCCCGAGGTAGTAAGCGAGGTGTCCGATGAATCACTAGATTACGATCACGGGTTGATTTGTAGGGTAGCGAGGACAGCGAGGGGTAGCGGTCCTACCAGAATTTTAATGACTACTTCAGCCACCACAAGAGTGGACGATATCCTGGTATGAGGAGTCTAGTTGAAGTGTTCTCGATGCACACAAAGGCGTTGACGTGGGCATTGTAGCTTGCCCTCACATATTTCGCTGTCTAGTTCAAGTTATCTCCGATGTTAGAAGTGTCTACGAAGTATGATGAGAATGTGACCAGTGGGAGCTACATACAGAGAGAAGGGCACGAATCCCTGATATGCCTATACGATAAGAGCATCCGATAGGCGAAAATGGACAAAAAAACAGCGGATTTGCTGCATCTTGCGGAGCTGATAATCGTGTTAAAAGCGCAGCATTCATAGCTAGATGTCATGCAAAACGTCGTGAAGGTAGCATCGAAGAGAGCTTGAAAGGCTGTAAGGCGAAAGGATGAAGAGATATATCCTCGTTCCCTGATATGGAAAGAGGTACCACAGCTGATTTGCGGGCACGGGCACCCACACTTTGTTCAGATTCGGAATGCGGCTCGCGGCTCTACGTTCGTTCCTCGAAAGCTTAAGGGACATCCTTTTCCCTCTCCTCAGCGCGCGGCCTTCCGTTCCCGAGCCGCCATGTCAACACCGTTTCCCCCAGGTGCCACCGATATTGCCGATGCTACCGATCCCACCAACGGCGGCGACGCTTTCACCGTCTTCACCGCCAGCCCCACCTCCACGGACACAAGTTCAACGTCATCAACCAGCGCCATCGCCAGCGGGGGAGCATCGGGCGGCGGTAGCACGCCAACATCCGCGACGCTCCTCTTCGGCTTCCTCATCATATTCGTCGCGCTCTTCTCCGCCTTCCTGCTCCTCGGTTTCCTCTGGCAGTACCAGCGCCGCCGTCGCGCCGCGTTAGCCGAGCGAGAGTTTTATGAGCGCAGGCGCATACTCTTTGGGACCGTGCCGAAGCTCTGGGAGGTGTGGATCCAGGACGAACCCAGTCGCTGGGAGTGGGATAACATCAGAGTAAGTTCCACCCCCGGCCCGCACACTATCATCTATCACCTATCTTCGTCCTGGCGGCGTATGTGCCTAGCCTAGCATCCTGCTAACATCGTTGGAGCTTAGCCGTTATCGGTCGACGTCGACCGTTTATCTTCATGCCAACATGTGACAACGACCGTCGCAACGCGACCGCGACCGCATCCACATCTCTCATGGTTCCGTAACCCTTTCCATCGTAGGCCCATTCCGCAGCCCCAACTACAGCAGCAGGAGCAGCAGGGAGCACCTCCAGGAACGCAACTACAGCCCGAACAACCCGATGACACGGGTGCAGAAGCACGGGCACCTGCGCCTATCAGCGGTGTTACAATGTCGTTCGTTATCGCGATGCCACACGCGCCGGACGTGCCGAATCGGCCTCGATCCGCGATTTCTCAGATATCGAGCGTGGCAGAGAACTGGCGGCGCGGCAGGGACTTTTCCATTGGGATCTACCACCCACCGTTCCGAGAAGGGCTCACGCTTTGACCGTCTCGGTTTTCTTTCTCGTCATTCTCACGGGTTGATTGATGTGACTTTGCTCGTCGTACGATTTTTTGTCCACAATTGTCAGTTGTGTGTACTATTATTAACTCTTCCTATTGGTTTTTCACCGGAGATAAGTACTGTAGAATCGAGACCGTGCATATGTGTTGCATGTAACTGTAATGGAACCCTGCATCCGCGGTTATATCGATACACGATACAGTATACAGAATGTCCAAGGAATTCCCAACGAATAAAAAACATGGTATACGAGTTTTATGACGACGACGAAGTGCTACTCCGTGAACTGTGATCCTCTCTAGTCCATGGCACTTCCATGAGTCCAATGGCCAACTCACCCCGGACAGAACACTCCAATGCCTCTTTGTTAACCTTGTTATGAGCTTCTGGACGATTTGGTGAAGGCATCTGTAGGAGGACTGCAACTTGCAATCGGCTCTCAGTGCTCTGGTGTGCAGGTTGCTTCTCGTTCTTCACTTTCTCCTCCACGCCTTCGTCGTCGTCGTCATCGTCGTCGTTGTCCACGCCAACCCTCAACGTGAGAGCCCTCTCACCCATATATTCGCCGCGGGTAACCCCCGTGAAGAGCGTCGCAGAAACCGGCTACAACACCAAACAACGACGTCGGCGGCGGCAATACAGGCACGCGTGACGGCACGGTCAATCAAGAAAGCCAAACAAAACAGCAAAAGCTCACTTACTACGGACTCTTCCCACTTCAGAACGTCTGTTGTCCGTCGCATGGTCCACGCTTCGAATATGACAGGCTTCTCTTCCGATTCGTGGTCATCGCCGCGCTGCTGCCTCCTGGATCCTCGCGAGACTGGGCCATCGATGATGTAGCGCCTTGACATGAAACCAGGCATGGGGACGTTACGACCCGTGAGCCTTCTCCATATGCAGAGGGCCAAGAGAACAAGCAAAAGCGCGCCGGTGCCGACGAAGCCCAGGATCGCGGGCGTGGACAAGCCACTGGAGAGGTAATCTCCGAAGGGGCCATGCGTTGGCGAGGGCGATGGTAAGGAAGTTGGTTGCCCTGTATCTGTAGTGGTGTTGTAGATTTCTAGTATTGGTGGCGGATACGGGGTTGGGAGGTGAGTGGTGGACGACATGGTGGACGCGTCTGGGCTCGTTATGGCGAGGCAATGGACATAGTGTGCGCAGTGCGCACGCGACCAAGGGAAATGAAAAAGGGGATGGACAGGGCGTGACAGTATTAGTTATAACGAGAGACCACACGCAACCGGGGAGGGGGGAGTGTGATAAGGCATTCGGGCTCATTCGGGCTATGTCAACATCTCCGGCTCCCCTTTTTGTGATACGAGGCACAACTTACAGCCTATCTATGAAAGTGGTTGCCCTCACCCACGCTATCCAAACGGCAATGCATTTTCAATGTAAAAAAGGAAGGGGGGCTAGAGTTGGGGACAACACCTGACGTGGAGTGCAGGCCCGACTAGGAGTGAATGGTACACACGCCACTGCATGTCAAATATGCCAATCACGCCAATCACTGTGTGATGCTGCGTCGCGTCGTTCCCACGGCACACGGCACCAGCGTAACGGTTTGCCTCAAAAAAGTCATTCCTTGTCTTGAGCTACAGATAAGCAGGCATGTTCACTGTCACACACTCGGGACACGTTCAGAAGTCTAATGATGTACCGGCTCACCGCGGTGTTCTGGTACGACCTCGAACGTTGGAATGTCCAGGAAATGATAGTGACGCAACCCTCGTACGGGTGTTATCGCAACCGCATCACGAACCATGTTCCTTGGGCGTCACGCTCCAAGAACTATACAGTAACGGATCAGGCCTACATCGCGTCGTTTTGCCCTTATGAGGCCATTTTACTGGGTTATTAAGCAATTCCCGGTCTCGGTAAATCGTATCATACGTATGGCTTACACTCAACTGTCCCTTCCTCAAAAAGGTATCCCCGGATCGCCCTCTTGTATTCTCGTCGGAGATACTGTAGACATCAAGACGTGTAATGGAATGCGGGTATAGTGATAGACGGTATAGTATGTAAAACATTTCATCCCGAAAATCGATTTTATGCGGGTATTACAGTGACGACGTCGTGCTTTTCCGAGTCCGCGAATGATGATCCTCTATAGTCCAAGCCCATGGCACTTCCGTGATCCCAATGGCTAATTCACCCTGGACAGGGCACCCTAACGCCGCCGTCTCGTTATCCTTGTCATGAGCCCCTGCGCGTCTTGGTAAAGGCATCTGTACAAGGACGACAGCCTGCAACTGGCTGCCTGTGCCTGTTCCCTCGCGCACGAGCTGCTTCCCCCTCTCTTCTTCCATGCCTTTGTCGGTGTCATCGTCGTCGCCGCCAAACCATTGCATGCGGGCCTTTTTGGCCTTACGTTCGTTCACCGACACCTCCGTAACGAGCGTCCCAGAAACTGGCTACAAAAGACCACATTCGGCGGGTCACACAGGCACATGCATCCGTCAGCTACCATTAGACATGAGAACCATAAGCGAAAACTCACCACGGACCATTCCCACTTCAAGACGTCCATCGTCTGCTGCCCTGTCCGTGCATCGAATATGACAGGTTTCTTCTCCGACCCATAGCCATCGCCATCACCGCGCTGCTGTTGCCGCCTGCCTTGTGGTAAGACGGCGTCGGCGGAACTGTAGCGCCTGCGTATGAAGCTAGGCAAAGGCAGGGTGACTTCGCGTCTTGTGGCCCTCCACCAAGCAGAGAAGGCGACGATGCCGAATAGGAACACCCCGACGCTGATGAACATCGCGATCATCCCCCGGGACAGGTTGCCATTGAGGTTTGCATGCTGTAAGGATGTGTCCGATGGCAATGATGATGACGAGGTCGAGGGGGATGGTGTCGTGCTTCCCACGGGGATGGGCCCTACTCGTATGTGAAGGTGCATGTAGTGTAGGGGTGTAGGGAGGGAGAAGAGAGGGGGGTGAGGAGGCTGGGACCCATTGCAATGAGCTAATGTATAAGACGTGCAGTGCGCGCTCTGTGGGGGCGCGGGCCCTGTTATGAAGGGGCAGTGTATCAGGGTCTTTTAATAAAAGCTCCCGAGTAGTCCACAGAATCGATAACGAGCAGGAAGAGTGTATATGTTGTGAAGTATTGGTCGATGTCCGTCTCGGGTGCTACCACGTTGTCTCAGTGATTGTCCTCACCCGCGCACATCACCCAGTAATTACAATTACAGTGTTTCCTGCAATGTACTTTCGAAAGTTTGGGAACGATTTGAGTGACCCTGATGGGCCTAGGTGTACGTTATTGACAACTGACAGATAGTACAGCCTGAGAGCGGTGTTATTCATACACTCACGTGCAACACACCCAATCGTGGCAGGACGGCCCGGCGGCATCCGACGTGGTTCCTGGGCGATCCGCACAAAAGGACCGTACGAAAACGGATTAGACGTTCTTATCCCTCTCAAACCACCTTTCTGGCCTATAAGCCCCGACATTACCATGCAGCATCTCTCTCTCGGCCTCTGTAAATCTCACAGGTTGGTAACTCAAAACCGCCCCTCCTTGAAAAGTAGGGTTGCCGAAGTTCAGTTCCGAACTGCGACAAAGAACCTGAACTGGCTGAACCGAACTGACAGTTCAGGTTCAGCCCCAGTTCAGTTCAGCCATTGGGCCGAACAGTTCTGGTTCTCGGTTCGGGACCCATGGCATATTTGAGAACCGGGTTTGGACCGGTTCGAACCGAACTTTCTAGGGGGAGGGGGGCCTGAGCAAAGCGAGCGACGCTCAGTGAGTTTGAAGGAAGGAGGGGAGAAAAACCAGGCTGCAGACCGAGAGATCTGCGAGTGTGTCCACCCGAGTGGAGGGAGAACCAGACTCAACCAGTCGAATTGGATCGCGCTTGATAGTTGATGCTGATAATCCTTGTTCGAGTCCGATAACGAGAAGAAGTGAATAGAAAGCTGTAAGTGTGAGGATTGATGCAGATAATGACGGCGCGGGGATGGAACATCGTCGGCCATGATTGACAAGCCTGCTCCCACCGAGGATACCGCCGGCATCGAACTCGTTGGCACGGCTGAGACAGCCAAAACCGCAGAGTCTGAGGCGCTGGAGGCCCGGGCAGATGGCGAGGCAAGGTGTAGGTGCAACATGGTGCCAGAAAATGATGCAGCAGAAGCCACACCAGAGGATAAACGCACGAATGTGCGCGCGATGCAGCGTGGCGACCCGACTCGACTGAAGCCAAGTGATGCCTTGGGCCGCTGCCACTATCGCGAGAAAACACGAGAGGGTGAGCGCGCACAACAGTGCGGCGACTCGACCCGAATGGGCGTATGCACGTAGGGAGGAGCACGGGTAATCCGCAGGTACTTTTGAATGTACCCGTACCCGTACCCGCAACCCACGGGTCATGGCCCAGGGGTCAGACAAGTCATTCTATGCATTCCACACCATCAGCTCCTGCATCTAAGAAGACCCGCAATTGCGGGATCCCTTTGAGTGCAGGAGCTAGTGGTGATGATGCTCCATATTGTTGGCCTCGTTGGCGTTTACGTTTGCATTCGCGGTGTTCGCGCTTGTGGCGTTCGTGTTCGCAGCGTACGCGGTGTTTGCGTTCGCATTTGTGTTCGCGTTCGCGTTGTGTTGGCGGTGTTTGCGTCTGCGTTTGTATTTAGGTTCGCGGCGTTCGCGTTGTGTTTTGGTGGCATTTGCGATCGCGCCGTTCGGTTTCGTGTTGGCAGTGTTTGGGTTCGCGGCGTTCGGGTTCGCGGTTGGATTCACGTCTGCGTTTGTATTTGCGTTCGCGTTGTGTTGGCGGCGTTTGCGGTCGTGGCGTTCGCGTTCGTATTGGTGGCGTTCGTGTTGGCGGCATTTTCGTTTGCGTTTGGATTTGCGTCCGCGTTTGTGTTTGCGTTGCATTGGCCGCGTTTGTGTTGGCCGCGTTCGCGTTCGTGTTTGCGGCGTTTGCGTTATCGTTGGGGGCTAGGGTGCGGTGAGAGAATTGATTTCAAAAGTATTCGTACCAATAGAGGGCAGGCCTGTGCACAGCGTGGCGCGGCGATCCGACTCGACAGAAGGCGAGCGCATACACCAGGCGCTGCTGAGAGGGTCCCCGACTGGCCGAGATACATCGCACGGGCACGAATGCGAACGCCAGCGAGACTCGCCGATACGAGGGAGCTCGACTGAGGGCGAGCATGGAACTCGACCGGCCGTCGAGAGTTGGTGCCACTGAGCGCACCCAGCCACCGCGAAAGACGCCACTTGAGGGCGTGTCGGCCATCTCAGAAGCCATGGGCACTTGCAAGCCGGGAAGAAACCCACCATGGGAGGCGACCCACGGAGCGACGAGGCATTTTGAGGCCGGGGGAACGAACGCGACAGGCAGCATCACACAAGACAGGAACTGTGGCTCGAAAATTCAATCAGTCGAGCGGAATCCTCAGCAAATACAGTTGCTTACCTTCCCCATGCCCCTTGTCGCCTTGTTCTTCGAATTGTAGCCATGATCATCATCGTTTTGGGGCCGAGCGAGCGGCCATTGGGTCGGAGAGGAATCAGAGGACCAGGAGGAGGCACACACATCGAATCGGTCACGCTCTGTCACACGCGTGTCACATGCGTTTTGGGCCTTGCATGCTGGCCTCACAGGCCCAGAAAACATTGAATAAAACATGTGGGCAGCCC